>JAQFJA010000026.1:10268545-10284858 GCA_029874485.1 Naso brachycentron | reverse complement strand
ATACCGCGTAAAAAACTAACATTGCATAACATATGCCTAGTTAATAATCTGTGCGATCATCTGTGAGGGAAATTGTGTTTCTGAATTTTCTCCATTCAGCGTACAGTCGGTTTTCCCTTTCAGTGCAATTCAACTTTAATCATCACAAATCTAAAGCAGTTAATATATGATGTATTCAATTCCCAAAATAGGAACTAAGTGGAACATTTCTCAAGGTGAAGTGTTCTTCATTGTGTGAGAGCCAGTTGTTTGAGTCAGACCGTAAGACTGAGTCAGACTGTAAAAACTGATGCAGAAAATTAACAGGCAACGGATGGAAAATTAAATCACTGGTGATGTGGGACACAACTGGTTATGTTTCAAGTTCCAGCTAGTTAGACTGATGTAAGAAGCTGTGCACGGTGCAAAGCAGCAAACTGGGGCTATAGCAGGTCAGGTATTCAGTGCTATGCGAGGTCCTCTGAGCCTCGGCAGGAAGCAGCAGCAGCGCCGTTGCGTGAGAAGCTGGAGGTGATGGTGACCTGATGCCAGCCGCCTCACAACCACAGAGCTAGCTAAGCGCGGCATTCAGCGGATTTCAACTCTCTAAAAGTCACACAGGTTGAGGTGAACAGGCACCACACAAAAACTCCCACACTTAAGAAACAGGCGCAGAAATGTCGATAAGCCAATAACCAAATACGTACTATCTTTCCAAAATCACCTGGGGTCACCACATGCAGACATAATTCTCTGCTTAAACACCCACACACAAACACACACCTCGAAAGAACACAAAGACAAGGCAATTAAAGCCACATGTGAAATGAAGATTGAGGTGTATCTCGTGTCTCTCCCCATCTGTTCCTGGTCATCAGGCATTAGGTCGGCTGTCAGACAGTCGTGACAACGGTACCAAGCATCATTTGCGCACACAATAAAAACAACCACAGCTGTGCCCTCACAGACATTATGCACTCCTGCGTGCCAATCTTTGAGCTGATCACTCCCTGTCAGATACTGTGAATCAGACAGGCGTGAATGTGAAAGAGACACAAACAAAAAAGCCTCTAAGACGTGTGTCACAACACTGCTGAAGAATGTCTATTGAGCCGCTGCAGGACTGGACCCAGAGCCACGTTCACAGCTGAAACCATAAAACTCAACAGGGCAGCTAAGCAATAACTGTACAAAAGACACTTTGTGGGCTGTGTGGAGTACAAATACTGTGACTCGTTATTCACTGGAAAGAAATCACAGTCGAAATTAAGAAGTCAGTCGAACAAGCATCCCTTTTTACTTCTCTTCATCACAGAATTTTCTTTCTTACTGTAGCAGCCTGCAATCTGTGGAGGCCACTATTCATCCATCTCTACTGTTGACTGAATTGTCGGCACTGCTTCTTCAAGTGAAGACATTGCACATCTCAGGTTTATTTTTGGCATAATGCAACTGGAGGACCAACATCTGCCCAAAACCACCCTGTGAACCCCCACTTTGCGGATACTTTCACGAGAGGCTGAGCAGAGCCAACAGGCTGTTAAAGTGACAAGTAAAAGAGCCACAAAAAAACTCTCTACTTTCGAAGGAAAACTCATTGGAATAGGGACATGCCTTCGACACGCATACTGATACTCAGGCTTGTCCAGAAAAGAGAAAAGAAAAAGAAAAAAAAAGAAAGAAAGACATCTCACTTGGATAAAAATGGAATTCCATTGGCTTTACAACAGCTCATCCTTTCTCCAGATCTTGGTGCTTTTTGCCGCTGCCACGTCCTATAGAGTCTATGAGCCTCTCTCACAAAGTAAGATTAGTCGGTTAAACAACTAATTTAGGGGTTAAACGTGGCATTTTTGTCTCAGGACGTTGGCCTGACTTTATACGAGCTTCATCGCCATGGTAACCAACACTGCAAACCAAAACCTGCATGGAGCTGTATTTGTTCAGGCTTATCAAAACATATAAAATGTCCACCTCCTCATGCATCAACTGTGAGGGGAGAAGGAGCTACCATTCCTATAAAAACAGACAAAAATATCAGTCGCTTTAAAGTAACACGTACTACAGAACACAGACAGATGTGTGTACAAACCACAAAGTGATTTTTCTTTTTTATATCTATGGGCATTTTTTCTTCTAACTAAACTAATGGTATTGCGTACCATAACTTAGAAGATATCAGAAAAGTAGGGGTGGGAATTACAGGTTAACTCAAGATACAATATGTGATAGAGATATTGTCATGATACAGCGATTCTGTCATATTGATACATTGCAAAACAACTCTATAATTATACACCACAACATCTGTGGAACTGAAGAATACGAAACACATACATAACATTTATGAATAAAAATTTTTGTTTGCCCCATCAACTTTGGAAAAGCTGAAGTGGCTCCAGACTTTACACCTAAAAGTGGCTGGCTCTTTTCAACGCCGTCTGACATTATCCTGCTGTCACCTTCTTTTTCAGCTAATTGATTTTCATTTACATAACCCACATTCATGTCATAAACGCTACCGCAAAGAGTCATGACGCAGTGACGCCGGTGAGTCGAACTAGCAGGCAAATCCGTTTACAGCGTTGTGTTATTTTCACTAAAACACCGATATTTCACACCAGCCATGTGATAATCGTATCTCATGAGTCAGGATGACAGAATCGATATTTTGCCCGACCCCTACAGAAAAGACAGTACGAGTTTGTAGTCCACAAAGCATACAGAGCCTTAAAAAAATGACCCAAATTTATAAATTAGGCCACCACTTCAGTCATCTGATGAATGTATCATTTTTTCCTCTACTGTAGCTATTATAAATTATATCTTTTAGTTTTTGGACTGTTCATGTCACTTTGTTATGTCCTGTTCTATCCCCACAGTGATCAATAACTTCAACGTGATGAATATCCTGTGCTTTATCTGATGATACTACATGTGACTGAATGTTTGTGACAAACCCCAACTACCTCATGTGTGTGCAATCATAAACCAGATTAATCCTGGACTAACACCGCCAGCTGATAACCACCTCTGTGAGCGCTGTTATCCAGAATTGCCAGTGTTTCATTTGTCAAACCAGATAAGAGAGCTTGCCTAAGTTGAACAATAAACAACACAAGACGGGCTGAAAAACTAACAATTACATTTCAGCACCAATAAATAACTTTGTTTGTCGTATGATAAAAATTAAAACAAATGCTTATCACAAGTTTCTAAAGCCCAAACCTTCGGACTGGGAGCTAACCAAGCCCTGTTAAAATATACTGGTCTCAGGTATGATGGCTTATCCCTTCCTGAATCTTTATTTACAGCACTCATGTGACATGATGCGTCAAAAGATACCTCAGTTAGAACAATGAAACCATTTCCTAACACACAGGGTTTTAAACAGGTGACCATAAAGCACTGTAAACAAACAATGAGCAGCCAGCAGTTTCATTAATGATACCCATTCTTTCAGACAGCAACCTCTTTAATTTTAACCTCTGCATTTTAAGCTGAAGTTTTGTGTTCATGCTGCGGACAGAGGCCGTTCAGCTCAGGCCTAAATTTGCTGGCGGTACAGCAGCACACTGACACTCCTTAATCCATGAACACTGAACAGAAAAACATGTGACACAAGGAGAAAAAAGCTACAAAGACAAAATACAAAATAAACAAAGATAAGCTGTGATGCAGGATGTTTTCTCCTAATGGTGCTATTGAGATGTCTGTCATCTGTCATCTAAATTAGATTGCCTTTACCGAATCAAATGTAAGCCTTCTTCAGGCATTAGGTGCACTGTACAGCTGTATTATGGCGGGAAAATGTGGAAAATCCCATTTGAGAAGCAGCAACCAGCAAAAAATATCAGTTTTGATTTAATAATCAATTCTGGTTAAATCACTGTTACCTGATTTGTCATTATCTAAAATTCTTTTGATGAACTAATTAATAAAAAGCATAATTATTTCAGCACAAGGATTTGCTTTCTCATTTTTCTTTATTTTTACCTTTTTTTTAAAAAAAAAAAACCTCTTGTGATGTATATTATCTTTCTCTTCCTTGACTAAATTAATTGCAAGGTCGAGGTGAGGTCTCTTAATAAGCCCTCCTCGGTTTCTGACCTCACCTGCACCTGCATTTGACTCTCTGCTCAGAGAGATATGTACTGATTTCTATTTGGGTTTTTTTTTTATGTGTGCAAATACATAAAAAAACAAAGAATACATTTTTTAAGGGCATGGCATTCTTCACCAGCCTTATTTTTTTTTAAATCAGGCACAGCTCTATTGCAGAAAAGTACACATTCAACTCTCGTTTTTGAGCAAGAAATATTGATCGATGTCTGCAAGGCAATATAAAAAAAAAAGAGGCATGAGTGTGTGAGTCAAGTTGATAAAACTAAAACAACGGGTCTGGTCAGACTACACTGCTGGTTACTACCTTGAATTCTTACCTGGCAAAGCTGATGGGGTAAGAGGGAGAGCTTGAGAAAGCCTCACTGGGCCTGTGCAAGGCTGAGTTGTCCCCAACCCCCTGGCCTCGGTTCCAGGGCCCACTGATGGTCGTCACTGGGAGATACAGGCTGGACACTGGCTTCTGATCCTTCTGCAGCTGAGCGTCGCTGTTGCTGGAGTTGACTCCAAAGCGGTAGCTCTGACCCCCTGAAGTGCTGACCCCACAGATGGAGATGGTGTTAGAGCTGGGCATGTCCACGGTGGTCGTGTCTCTCATTTGGCAATAGCTCTGACTTCCAGACAACTTCTCCTGTTTAATTACATCTGAGGTGCACAGCTGAATGAAGCTGCCATCTTTTTCTTTCTTCACCAACGCAGACAAAGTGGTTGTAGGGGTTAAGGAGGCAGCTGTGGATATGCTAGAGCAGGACTGATCTGGACTTTTCACACTGCTGCCGTTGAGAGCAACAGAAACTGCCCCACTGCCATTAATGCTCTCAGCAGGCTTTATGTCTCTCTCTGAGTTCACATCCCTGAGCAGAGAATCGTCTGCCAGAGAGGACAGGAAGGCATCATCCCCTACATAAAAATCTGAGGGGGACCCAGTGAGCTCGAAATCTTGGAGGAGGTCCAGAGCGTTGTCACTGAACAATTTCTGATGCACATCCACATCTTTTGCAATGTGCTCAAAGGCATGATCGAGGTCAATGGGGTCCTGGTCTCCTTTATCCATAGAGAAATCCTCTGTTTTCATTGGGAAAAAGTTGGGATCTGATCCTCCAATAAGTGAATCCATGGAGGAATGAGTAATGTCTACTATATTTGTCTCCAGCTGGGGCAAATTTTCCCTCAATGTTTGGCGCCCAAATGTAGTGGAAGTATTAATCTGAAGTAACGGCTGCTGCTGAAGCTTCTGATCTTTGGTCAGGCCCCTGGATTCTGGGTCGTCCAACAGTGTGCCAAGAGTCGTCGTGACAGAGGTGAGCTCCACTGGAGGGGGGCTGGTACTGAGGCCGTTAGGCACCTGTCCTGGCTGCATCAACGGGCTGGATGGAAGAACGACAGATGTGGCAGAGGCAATGGACATGGCACTGTGAGGAGCCACTTTCAACAGACCTCCCTCCTCAGGGCTTTCAGTGTAGACCAATCTGCTTAAATGGTCATCTCTTCTATATGTTATCTTCTTCACTCCACCTTTGTCCATCTTTTTATTTTGAGAAGAAACAGACAGATAGTGTGAATATAAAGGGCTGAACACAGTGAATAGCAGCCACATTAAGACAGCACAGAAAATAGGAATAACATGTCGTGCTGAAAAGCTAGTGACCCTACACTGTAATGTAGTTTAAAATGGTTTCATGATGTGCACGTGCACACATGTAAGGAACGTTAGGTCAACGCAAGACTGGTGCAAGCTGCCATGCATGCCCCCCTGCGCGCCCTTGATAGCTAGCGAGGCTAAAGATGGCTAACTTAACTGCGTTAGCTCACGTTGTTAGTTGTTAGCAAAATGTTCATATGGGCGTGTAGAGTGCCGTGTCCACAGTATATAAACTACACGTAAAGTAAACACACATAACGCTAACCGGGGTGAGACTACAAGTTATATACAGAGAGAGTTAAAGTTGAGCTAAGTCTACCATATGCTAATGTTAGCTTATTGCTAACCGTTGGCATGCTAGGCAACGTTAGCAATATGGCTAAGTTAAATAGGCTACGTGCCCACATATCGGTCGAATGTCGTTGACAGTAGCGTTAGCCTGTAAGCTAACATAGCCCCTATAATTGCATATTTCGCATAAAATCCGTTACGATACTATATTTATCTTTAGCTCACATATATCAACTCAAATCTCAATAAAAGCTCATATTTACCCTTGAATTGACTGGCTGTTGGTACGTGTCCACAGGTCGTCTGTCAACATTGTTTTGGTTGAAAGTAGCAGTCCTCAACACTGACTCAATGTTTGTTAACGTTGCTTCCCAGGTGTCGTATCCTAGCTACATGGCTTGATAAAACGATAAAACACACAAAGTCGAGTGTGCTCTCTTGGTTTTCGGTCTTCCACTTCGATCTAGCTGTAAATTGTTATGCTGGCTGCGTTGGATAGGCTGAGCTACGGAGATTCACGGCTAGCCATTAAAAAAGTAGGCGCTAACCTCCAGGAAAAACATACAAAATGGAGAACTAAGCAAGCCAGCCCCATGGCAGTCCTGTTGACAACACACAGCGCGACCTGCCGGTCATTCCGGGGAACCGCAGCTTGTTATGTTCAAGGAGTTCAGGCTCTCACATTCTCAGTGCGACTTTAGGGATTAAAAATAAAAACTAAATAAAATTTATTAACCGACCACATAAGGCTTTGCAAAACCGCTACATATTTGCAGTGGAGGAACAAAACAACAGAGCGTGAAGTGCAAAGGAAATCCAGGGAAAGCGTGCTTTAGCAAAGAACAAAATGATGACTGTTCATGCAGCTGCCCTGCGCGGGGGCTCCACTGTCTTGCAGCTGTTAACGGACAGAGAGACAGACAGATATACGTCTGAGGCAGAGGACAGTGGGAGAAACTATGAATGGACATGAATGCCGTGACGATGATCTGTGGGCTGGGAGTTGGAAATGTGTGTGTGTGTGTTTCTTTTCTTTTCTTTTTTCTTCTCCAAACCAAAGAACACCAAAGCAGTAGCCTCTAGCTCTCTGCAATGTGAGAATGAACTTTTACTGGGTTAATATGGCTACATCCTTAAGTAATAATAGCCTACTTTGGGAAGAAAATTATGAGATCTGTTGGGAAGTGCTGAGTTTTCTACCACAGACATAACTCTGTAATATAAATAAATTCAAAACATGCAGCACAATAGAGATTTGTGTATTAGTGTAAGTAGCATGAAATAATATAATTGCAGTCTAGACGGCAATGCAATGCCTAACACTACTCGTGACTTAAATACATTTTGGCTATTCAAAACAACAGGGCATTATAAGGCCAAAGCATACTGACTGATTAAAATGCTCTGCAGATAGGAGGAATGCCCTGTTGGGCTACTTTCTCCAGGTTACTGCCTCTGGGGGTTCAAGAGGACACTCAATGTCATTGCAATGGCTGAATCTGTAAACAACACACCACCACCGGGTAATAACTAATCAGTAACTTGTGATAGGTAACTTCTACACCTAGGAGTGAACGATCTATATGTGCATTTTCAAAGGCTTCCGAGGCAAAGCGCATCTTTGTTCAACTAGAAGCAAGGTTAGAGTGCTTTGTAACTTATTTGCCTTTCTGAAGACATGTTAGTTCACTCTGCCTGTTTCATCCGGAAACATGAGTGGCTTTAAAGTGCCTGGGAGAAGAGGAAATAAGGTAAGGCAGGCTATTATTATATGCAGAGCTCTGCAAGGAGGTTTGGCCTGTTTTATTTCTTGCTCTCTTTCGAGACCGCACATCATAAAATGTTCTGAGACAAAGTGAACATCGCCTTGTTTGTGAAATTGTGCAGCGGGGGAAAAAAATTTGAGATCAGAAGTACAAATTTATCAATGAACATTTTATCATAAATCACACGCATGTTAGCTGTGATTTAGAAATCAAACATTACTAAACAATGTCCTGTTTGACCAAATGATGTATTTTATTCATGCATCACAACCTGGCCTGTCTCAGAGTGTCTTATTTTCTCACTATTTTTGTCAGGGCCACACTGCAGACTATAGCACAGGAGCTTGCAAAACCCACAACTGTCGATTTAATATTACATACAGATTTTCTTACTTCACGCTCAGCTGGGACCAATATTGTCTTACATTATTCATGCTGAAGTTGCATGAAATTCAACCCCTTCCAAAAGATAGAATCTAACCTGGGAGCAGAACACGGAAAGGAAACAAAGCAAAGAGGAGGCCGGGAAATTTGCTCTAATGGGAGGATGAGTGAGATGAATGAGAAACAAGGTATGAAGCACACGTGAAGAGAACCTTCCCAAGGCAAGTTGCAGAGAATGACCTCGAAATCTTACTGTTAAATCCAACACCAAGATACTTTCACATTTATGAATTCATTAAACAAATAAGAAATATCTAGATTATCACCAGTTTCTCTTATCAGTGCTGTTTGCTCCACCGTTAAGGTCACGCAATCCACAAAACACTACACCATCATGTAAAATGTAAGCAGTGAAGCCTCGCATCACAGCAAAAGAGATCAGTGGTATGCTCACTGTAGTTCTAAATCCCCACTGTTTGAATCCCACTCAGTCCCCTGTGGCTGCTTAGCAACCCCTCTACAGCACAATATACTCTGAATTAACAGGGTAAAGCGTGACCGCTGCCTCCTCAAAACCACGAGTCAAGGGTGCTCTCCCATCATCAACGCCTTCTCTCGGCACTGCAGCAATAAAAGCCTCTGATTTATTACAACATGGCTTCAAAACACACAAAAAAAAACAAACAAGGTGAAAAGCAAACAGGAGCGATACAAAACAGTCTGAGAGCCAGATCAGCGCTGGTGCTGCTGGTGGCTCCATGTGATGTGGGCAGGTGAGATAAGGGACCTTATGCTTCATATATAAAACAAGCAAGAACACAAGTATGAAACTTACATTTTACCTCCCAAATTCATGTGATCATAAACCTTTGAATGCACATTTCCAGATAAACATCAACATATAGGCTACCCCTTTTTTATACACCTTACATGTGAGCTTTAACTGCATATATGGATGATGACATGCGTTGTCAAGCCTTAAATTCAGTCTTGCATCTCACGTCCTCCAAACTGGATTTTCCACCCTACAGTACTTGGCCTCACTGTGGAGTATACTGATGGCTCTATGACAAATTCCCTGAACAGGCCCTGAGCAATGCACAAGTCCCAAACCCCCTGTCCTGCTGCAGCTATAATCCAGAGTAAAATGACTCAGTGCTGAGGGTTCATCTTCCTGAGTTTTTCTTTTCCCTGCCTGGGAATTGCTAATAACTGTGAGGCACGTGCATTTTATGAGGGATTTGATACAAAAAAAAAATCACTACATATCCATGCATTATGTTCATTTTGCACCAAAAAGTATGCTAAGGTAAAATTGGGAGAAATTCATTTTTTCACTGTTTCATTTACAAAAAAAATCATAGCATATTAGTACATTTGCTACTATACATGAATCAAACAGCCGTGACTTTGCTCCGGGTGCCAAATTACAAATTCATTGGGTCAAATCGATAAGGATGGGATCAATTTTCATATTTGGTCACAGTGTTCTGGGTGAGAGAAGTGATACTTTTTGCCTGAAGGTTCGATTGGATGCAGAAGAGTGCAGCTGTCATTTTGATTTTAGTTCATCTAATTTCACGTTTAAGCCTTCATGGGAAGTTGAAGTTAAAAGGGAGTTTAAAGTGGAGTACAGACTGTATGATCACCGGCTCCGTTCACGTGTAGCTGTCACTGCCGATGAGTCTCTGAGCAAGACACTGCATGGGACCTAACCGCCCTCACCCGTCTCTCGGGATAAGCGCGTCAGCTAAAAGCGTTAAATGTAAATGCGAAAGCCTCTGTGAAGACTCAGAAGAGGGGATTAAAATCCGCACCGCTGACTGTTGAAACTGCATTAGAATGAATCCTCTCCGCCAGCTGCACGCCGCCCGTGGCCAGATCAGAATTTCATGAAGAACTGCACAGATGCACCCACATCAGTCCACTTCATGTCCATCGCCTGCAAATGTCATTTTCCTTTAAGATGATGTAAGACATTACTTAATGAGACGGTTTTTTCTCACTCTCTCGCACAGCTTGGAGCAACATTATCTTAAACCTTCTGCCGGACCAAACGTCTCCGCACTCAGCAGTTTGGAGAGATGTGTGCGCGCTGGAGTCCCGCTGCCATCCTCCTCTCTGTGAGCAACCTCGGAACATGTTTCAGCAGCATCCCAGTTGTCAGGAGTGATGCTTAGCCGCAGAATGATGGGATGCACGCACATTTTACAATTTATCATGGACTGATATGATTGAACTTGAAACCAGACGCAAGACGGCGAACCTTTCCACAGAGAACTTGACTACTGTGTTTTTACTTTTTTCGATGTTGGGAAATTTCAGAGTGAAGTAGGGATTATGTGTCTTTGAAGTCACAGTGATGACCCATCGCAGTGGATGTGTGTAACATGATGCGCTCACTGGTTATGATAATCGATTCTGTTCAAAAAAAACGGATGCACCGTGGGCCGGCACATTTACGCATGGGGTTAAAGGATCGACTGTAGGCACACCTTGGGATTGTTTGTCATGAGACACTGGATGCGAGGACTGCAGCTTCAACAGAGACTATAGGGTCTGAGCGCATCAGCACCATGCACCTTCAACCCACGCTCTGAACTTCTGGGACGTTTGCGCTCTGAGAGGACACTCAGATTTCGTGCAAGATTTTGAAAAAAAAAAAAAAATGGCACTAAGCGAAAACTGCAAAACGCAACCTGCCAAAGAGCAAGGCTCAGTGCAAAACCCTCCGTCGGATGTTATCGAGTTAAACGTGGGCGGACAGGTGTATTACACTCGTCATGCCACCTTGACAGGCTTTCCAAATTCCCTCCTCGGTAAGCTGTTCTCTAACAAGAAGGGGTCTTCAAATGACCTGTCCCGTGACCTTAGAGGACGTTATTTTATTGACAGAGATGGCTTTCTGTTTCGGTATATATTGGATTACCTTAGAGACAAGCAGGTTGTCCTCCCCGACCACTTCCCCGAGAGAGGGAGGTTGAAAAGAGAGGCGGAATATTTCCAGCTGCCAGATTTAGTCAAACTTTTATCGTCCGATGATTCTAAACTGTACCCAGACGACTTGTACTACAGTGATTATGATGATGTGTCGCAGGGCAGCGACCAGAGGTTTTACTCCTCTTACTCCTTGGACAGGAGGTACGGCTACATCACGGTCGCTTTCAGAGGCGTTTGCGCCGGGGGAGGCAGAGAAAGTCAAACTGATGCCAAGGCCAGAAAGTTGCCGAGGATCTTTATTAGCAGTAGGATCGGTTTGGCGAAAGAAGTATTTGGAGACGCCCTGAATGAGAACAGGGACTCGGACAGACCACCGGACCGTTACACGTGCAGGTTTTACCTCAAGTTCAGACACCTGGAGAGAGCTTTTGACATGCTGTCAGAGAGCGGCTTTCACATTGTGGCCTGCAATTCGTCCCTGACTGCGTCCTCCATCAGTCATTACGCCGATGACAGGGTCTGGTCGAATTACGCACAGTACATCTTCTACCGTGAGTGAAGATTTTTTCCTACTCTACACTTTTAGAAGGGAGTTAAGATAAACTTGTGGCTTTGACCTCCAGAAGTAACATGAACAACAGCCAAGTTAAACACAAAAACCTCCCAATGTAAACTATAAAAAAAAGGGAAGTTCCCCCTCTTGGTTTTGCTGATGTTCACCAGAAATGGTGTATTTCCCATTAAATGGTGTAAAAAGTCGGCTGTCCTTAAGAAAACCCATTTAGATGTGATGTTCATAGAAGGATGTATGTTTACTGACTCAGTTTACTCACAGCAGGAGGCAAGGTTGAGTTACAGCCATGAACTGATTAAACAAAGTGGAGACAGCATCTGGGTCTGAGAAGTGAAGCCAGTGAAGAAATGACTTAAACCTGCCTTCTTTCTAATGACTAGCAGGGGAAGACTCCATTGGTTTCTCAAAGTCTGATTGTATGTAGGGTTATTAGAAAATGAGCTTGCTCCAGAGGCGTGCCCAGGCCTTTTAACTGGGGTGGCCAAGGGGGGACACTTACTTATGCGAGGGTGGCATGTGGAATTTGGCGGTATGTCAATCGCCCCAGCATAGTGGCTTGAAGTACTAACACGCATGGGCATGCACATACAAGCATTGAAATAGCATTAATTTCCCATTTTTGTCTCCACTACCCATGTCACCTTTTCACATTTACTGGCAATACAGTGTTTAAAGTTTAGTTTAAAAGATAAACAGACCAACAAGTCACAACACAGAGTGGCACCATACAAATGTAACACAAAGCTTCCATCTGTTATTCTTTTGAGAAATTGCACTTAAAAGATAAAATACAGAAGCCCAGAGCTAACTTGACAAAAAAGGACAATATAATAATAAATAAAACATGGTTAAAATATTCACTTTAAAAAATGGTGCAAAACTTAAAATGTGCTTTTACTGCCTCTCAGGTTTAAGATTAGATTGCACCTCTACTTGTCAAACAGTTCAAACAGGCCGGCCTCTGGCCAATCAAGTCAATCAATCATTCAAATTTGGTGGCACCTGGGGTGGCCAGTCAGATTACAGGGGTGGCCTGTGCCACTCCTGGCCACTCCCTAGACACGTCCCTGCCTATGTCTCCCTTTATTAGTAGCTGAGCTGCAACTGAACAACAAGACAAATTAGCTTTAAAGACCTGAGAACACACTGAAAAGTCTCAACGTTCTCAGACCAAAACATGGACAACACCCAAAAACATGTTCACAGCTTCGCACTAGGTACGCTACTTCTGTGTCATGAGTGACAGGTTGGCATGGTAGTATCATGTCAATTACAAGGTAACCACACCCTCAAGCATTCCTTGCTTCACCAACTATTTTACTCTAAATTGACCATAATTAACCTACTCTGCATTTGATTGGCTTGCCCTGATATTTATAACCAGCGTGAGTCAAGCACAGAGGCTGCTCTGTCTGGTTGTTTCTGTGATTTTCTGGTGGTTGGTTTGTAAAAGAAACAGTCGTGATACACTGGATTGTGAACTGTAGAGTCCTCGGTCAGGCTGACCTCTTTGGGTGTCACAGCTGTGTCTCTGTGTTACAGAAGGCAGACAGGCCAGGGGTCCGCAGGCTACCCTACCACACATACTGAAAAACAATGGTGCAACCACCAGTAACATCACTTGGTTTTGGTCAAGGGGATGTTGCCTCAGCAGTAGCCTGCCCTGTGGACAACCAGCCGCCAAGAGCGGCTCTGGAGAAGGACAAAGCCCGAGAGGAGCAGGCCTGTGACAGTTAAAGAGGTCGACGCATTTACTGTGGAGACTACAGGTCACAACCTGCTCTAATCTAAATAAATTTGACACAACCACAGCTACACGATACAGTTTCATGGCAGAATAGGGTGGATCCATATCAACACAGGAAATGCAGACACACCTTGCTAACGAAGCGAGGTAGCTAGTGCTGGCATTAGGTGCTGACTTTAATTTGCCATGTTAACAGTAGCTGGGCCTGCCAGGCTTGCAACCTGTGTGTTGTGATGGTAATGTAATTGTAGCTATTCACTGAAAGTCTGATATAATGGTAACTTTAACAAATGTTAAGCTAACAACATTCGTCCTGTGCTTCTGAACCGTGACCAAGATGAACTGACTTGTGTTGGTGTAAGCTGCTTCATTAACCAGTTGAATTCATCCTTAACTGTTCCCAATCCCCAAACATGGCCACCTACGGCCTCAAATAACCAACATGGCAACTGCCAAAATGCCAAACTTCAGAGTAATCCACAAACCAGCTGGTGACATCAAAATGGCTGCCCACTTCTTCTTTAAAGTATATGGTTAGAAAAAAAAAAACGTCCTTTTTAAGCCGTCATCCTCTTCGTATCCCTTGCAGTGACTGACTTTAAAACTTCTGTTTTTTGGGTCTGCGATCAGATGCAAACTTGCCCACGGCTATCAGGGGAGTTGAGTCACAATGTTGCTACACTTCAAGTACACATGCATCATGAGTAAACGGGTTACTGCTCAGATTCTGACGGGTCATGAATAATATAGCACCAGCGGGCAGCAGAATTTCACATGGATGCTGCCGAACTCTTGCTTTGCTTTTTACTGGAAGACAAAGTTTGTTCATCAGCAAATGCCTTAATTAGCTGCAAGTATAGTTCTTTCCACTCTCTGTAGTGGGAGGAGTTGGACCATATGGCTGATTAAAAAACAGTTTGTTCATTATTCTGAATGGCTCCCTTTGGAAGAATGGAAGAAAACTCAGTTGGTGGGTCAAGGTTGGAGGTGCAGGAGGGTGGGCTGAGGAAGATATGACATATGGTTATATGATTTACCAATAGTGTTGTTAACAAAGGCTAATTATAATAGAGAGGTTACTTTGACTCGCACGAACATCCAGCCAGGAAGGATTTCCCTGAGTCATTCAACTTTCTAGAGCACAGCATATGGTGTAGGTGCTCATACCCTTCTCCATTAACAGACACTGCCCTAGGAAAAAGTAATGGGACTGTAGGAGGAGGATGAGAACGAGTGCAGAGACTGGGAAAAAACTGTAATAAGCACAGCACAGAGGAAAAGAAGATGCAGAGCAAGAAGAGCGCAAAGACGAAAGGAATAGAAAAAGAGGATTTAAGGAAGCAAAGAAGAGCGAGGCGAGCAGATGGAGGAGAGAGAGCGGCAGAGCAAGGGGGACGAGGGAGTAAAAGTTGCATGAGACCTGGCCATGGGGAGAAAGAACTGAGGCAGAAAGAAAAGAGAGAGAGCGAGAAGCAAAAATAGATTAAAGTAAGTATCAAACAAGAAAGTTCATTGGGTCCAGAGGAGCAGAGAGGAAAAACATTATTTGGTGGCAAAATACAGAAGACGAGGGAAAGATTGGGTTTCAATAAAAGCGAGAAGACAAGGTGAGGGTAGGAAACACACACACATACACACATATACTATAAGGAGTGTTTGGAGACTTCGAAATAGTCAAGATGATGGATAGACACTCCAAAGGCAGACAAGCGTGAGAGCCTTTACTTTGCAACAGCACAGCGGCCAGCATCCACTTTCAAAACTAATACTGTAACCTGATTCTGAATGTGGGACACTCGCTGGCCTAGGGCAGGTAGTCCTTAACCAGAAATACATGTAGACAAGTGCACCTTTGGGGTGGGCACAAAACAGATGTGCTTTATTGTTGTTTGTTGTTTTTAGCAGAACATTTCACTGCTCTCCTTTTAACCCCCCGCTTCATATCCAATCACAGGCTCATATGGAGTGAAACAGGGAGGCTGGGCCATTCAGAGTGTAAAAAAAGCAATCCGGCGCAGTAAACAAATTGAGAGACATTCTTCCAGCCTGTCAGTTCCTTGGTGTCATCTGTGTTTCTCTTCTTGTTAAAAGCGTCTTTTGTTTTTAAAAGGCTGCACTGACTTTTTGTATTAGTGTGGATTCCAGTTTACGAAATATCAATAGCAGATTTTTATTATTTTAGAATATGGTATTACCAACAGTCAGGGGACTTATTTCCTTATAAAATCAAGAACTTCACTTTCAATTGATCCTGTCCTTCAGATTTGCACAGTTGGTTTTCCACAGGCTAAAACAAATGATTCTTTTGGGAAAAGGGCAGCTCTCTCCAGGAGGCCGCAGTGTCTGATAGTCACGATGAATAGACCAATACACATTTGACTGGATGTGACTTGAAGACTGAGACTGAGAACAGAGACTAGCTGGTTATATTGCATTCACAGGTTGGTATGGAGGCCTAAAAATAGATGAAAATTTATGATAAAAAAAATACTCATGACAAGTCAAAAGTTTGACTTATTAGACAAAAAAATCAGATTTATGGTCAGAAAAGTCACAATTATAAGATACAAAGTCAAAGGCATTACATAGTTTAAAACTATTAGATAAAACAATTCAAATCAATAAATAAAAAGTCAAAATTATAACATAAAAAGTCTAAACTATGATTAAAGAGTAATTATTATAACAAAAAAATTACAATTATCAGTAAAATCGTGAAAGAGAATATTGGAAGTATGAGAGAAAATCAAAATGATGAGATAAAATGTTAACATTTTGAGATAAAGTTAAAAATTATGAGAAAATAAGTAAATATTTTAAATGAAACGTAAGTATTATGAAATAAAAAAAAATTATGAGAGTGAGCCA
>JAQFJA010000026.1:10252711-10266371 GCA_029874485.1 Naso brachycentron | reverse complement strand
GAGGCGTCATTTAGGTGATGACAGGAGCTCGGTGAATACTCAGGACACCCTCTCGCTCTCTCCTGCTTACTCAGTGCTTGTGCAGCGGAGAGGCGTGGCTCTGGGTCAGGGGACAGGCCTGCAGAGAGAGGCTGATATAGATGTTTCAATCTGTCTGCGCTGCTGTCAGGGAGATGCTCAGAGGGCAGACACCCCCCCATGACTCTTGGATGGGTAAGCACCGGCTTGTCATTAACAATCAGCAAGAAAGAAGCTGTCACTCTTCACGTGGAAAGTAGATAATTTGGGCCAGGGCAATCATGGGCCTATGAGAGAGCAAGTCCTTGAATGTAAACCTCGTTGGGACTTCATGCGTTATTCCTGCCTACAGCTTTTTCTCATCACTGCTGCTGATGAGGCTTGTTTCAGCAGAGCAAGCTGGCTGGATGCAGCTAATTGATATTGACAAATTCAATCATATGCAAATATTACGTTATGACTTTATCATACATGGCGGGAGGATGGCTGCAGCCATTAGTTAAGCTGGAGACAAACTGCTGAAGTGATACTTTTGTAGCGAATAGGACTATCTTGGTGAAATGGATTTCCCTCACCCTGTAAGGACGGTCACTGCTTTTGCAAGACAAGCCTTTTTTCTGCTGCAAGGACACGCTGGCCTAATTTGTGAGATAACAAGCATGTAAACTACACTCGTCCTGAGGCAGTGGCAGGGTAAAAAATATTTTTGTAACAAGATATAGGAACAGGAGGATGGCAGAGATCAGAGCCTTTCCACTCGTATGACTAGCTGCGAGAATATGCATATTTAAACTGTCAGACAAGATTACCCCTAATACGTATATATTTTTTCACTAAATTAATCAGGGCCAATTCTCAATTTTTCTCCCTATGTTGTTTGTTTCATTCGTCTTGGTCGGAAAATATTATTGTACTAGAACCAAGCAGCAACTGAGGCATTGGAAGATGATTCACACTATTCAGCCCCGAAGGATTTTGTTGTGTTTGGGCAAAGAAAGCAAGTATGTTTTCTTTCAAAAATTCAAAAGTTAACTGTTTTTTTGTCTGACTCTGAGAGCTTAGATGTAAAATTCAGTTTTATGTTCAAAACTTATTTTCACTTATTTAGATTGAGGGCACAGTGCACATCACTGCTGACATTCAAAAGCAGACAGCTTTTACTCAACTCAGACTATGAAATAAATTGCATTATGGTTTCCTGATTTAGCACAATAACAACATGAAACTGCTGAGTGACAAGTCTTTCTTTTTTTTTCTCCTTTGTTTATTTTTGCCTCTTAACTTGCAGCATAGATTACATGACTGAGGCCCAGAGCTGCTCTTCCGTTAAAGGGATGATCATCAGACACCCTTGATGAGTCAGTTTAGTGGCACAGATAAAAACAAACACTCTAATGTCTGGCAAGAAAACCACTGACATTTGAATATGAGTTTGTCAGAGCCCTCTGCCTTCAGTCCTCATCGTGTCCTACTTTCCTGCCATTTAAACCTAAAACTTGTCATTTTAATCTAATATCCAGGCAGTTGAATTTCCATAAAGCTCTGACCTCTCTGGCATGAGGACAAACATCTCTGCGTTCATTAGAGATGGAGAAGAGTTTGAGGACGGCCTGTGTGACACGCCTGCATGCCTCTGTGCAAAACTCGACTCACTCTCTCTGTGTTATTTATGAGAAGTGCACAGCCTGAGTCTGGTCTGAGGACCAGCCCCAATCTCTTTCAATGTGGGTGGAACATGATCTCGTAGTCAGGCTGTATGGATCTGAGAAAAACTCACTGCAATCAATGGCTTCCCTGAAAAGATACCAAAGTGTATTATACACACCGACTCTTTTAAATGAGGAGAATGACTGTGTTTCCTGACAAGGCTCTCAGTCGTTTCCTGTCTTTGCACAGAAGGGACTCTAAAGCTTGACACCACAACACATCACACAGTTTGTGGTTGAGCTTTTTGCACGCAGATTTGCGTTTGCATACAAGCACTGCTGATTATATGCAAGTTTGATGTGTGTTGCATGATAATGCCAGTGAAAAGAGGTTTATGGGAGACCGAACAGTTATATAACTTAAGTTGTGTTATTACAGTGATATACTCATCATAAGGGGATTGTACTGCACTGCTTACATGAATATGTTTCTTATATCTTTTATTGTTTATGGGTTTTTCAGAAACCACACACACACCAACTGTCATGTTTGGAGTTGGATTACGTGCACCTTGAGATATTAAAGACACTTCTACTGCAACAAAGCCTGGTTACGGGAGCTACCTCTGTAAAGACAGGTCCAGACTTCTGGCCGGACACAACGATTCAAACTATCCAACCACTCCACAATGTAATTACTATTTTTCAAGCACCCTTTAGACAAACTGGTATAAAACAAAATGCTAGCAGAGTTGCTTCTTAGTCTGTCAGTGGCTTTGATACAATTTATTCTCCTGCATAGCCTGAAATTTTTATGACGCTATTATTGGGTGTTGGCTTGTTTCCTAAACGGGTCGCCCCTCTGGACTACAGCATCCATCCATTTAGAAACAATGCTCAGCCTCCCTCCTTTTGATCCTCCTCGCTAAAGCGCCTGCATCCATTTGCCTGGTGCTGCTCGTCTGCTGTTTTCAGCTTGATTCATTTTCTGTGGGGGGAAATTGGTGCGCTGATTGGCCTCTTTACTCATGGATTAGCCATTAAAAAGCTGTTAGTGACTCTCTCACTATCAGCTCAATGCAATCAGAGATAAGGTCATTATTACAGTGTGTGCAGAGAGGTTAAAATCCCCCTTGAACTCTGTTCAGTATAAATTGGTGCATGCACTGGGAGAAGGTAATGGACAAATTATTGCTCCCGCTGAGATATCATTGCTATTGAGTCTGTGTCATCACATTGGAAAAAGCCATTAAGAGGTTTTTAGAGTCAGTGTACATTAGTTTACTTCTCATACACTGTTGTATTACAGTGAGCACAGCAGCTTTCAGCACTTTTCTATTTGTTAGTACATCAAAGTGAAACATAGTTCAATGACATTTTTGGAAATAAAAGGCAGCTACTATGTTTAATATCTTTACTTGAACACTTCACAAGCCAGCTGACAGCACACTAAAGTATTTCAGGTTCATAATTAGCAGCGTGGAAGGATGAGAGATGTGCAAGACCCTGCCTCCTGGTTCACTTCTCATCCAAACTTTATGACAGGAGGTCAGGACACCTGCAAGGCCTGCAGGTACATTTATTCACTCTGCTATTCACTGACCTGGTTCTGTTACCACCCAAGATAAATTATACGCTGGGTCTACCTGCTTTTTCTACCATGTTGCCTCCCCAAAGGTGAAAAGCGTCTTGCTCTCAAAACACACACACAACCAAACACTACCAACTTAATTCCAGGCAATCAGGTTACAATTCTAATAAGAAATTGTGACAGCAAAGTAGATTGCTTTGGCTCTGAGACAAGCTTTGCCTTGGGAAATGGGAAAGGTCTTTTGGGGAGCTGTGCTGAAGCGCACAGAGCTCCAGGGTTCTCCTTATCAGAGGCGGCAATATGCACAGCCCACCAGCACTTTGAGACTCAGCAACTAAATGTCAAAGCCAATAACTTGTTCTTACATCTGTATCCTCCTAAATACCCACAACATCGCCACACACTCATCTGATATTCCCTTAAAGATATTTGTATGACATTGAGACTGCTTTGTAGGCATTTGTCAGCATTTGCTTGATCAGTGCAACTGTTTCTTTTGATTACAGCCTGAATCTGTCCCCACACAGAGAGCGCAGACATTAATTTACAGTGTGTTTCTGCATGAAAGAGGGTCTTGCTACGAGAGAAGATTTACTGCATGTGATCAAAACAACTGATGAATGTGTTTGTGCGTGTGTTTTCCAGGTGGGCCCTCAAGGTGGATGTCCTCTCACTGTGACTGCTGCTGCAAGAGCCACAAAAGCGAGCGTGAGGGCGAGAGTGGCACTTCCTTCAACGAGCTCTCCACTTCCTGTTCCGAGACGCAGTCAGAGGCTAGCTCCCCACAAGGGACTGTGATCTGTGGCCCTGTGAGCCGGCGCTCTAATGTGCAGACGCTGGACCGTCCCATGCCTAAAGGACCAGTTCACATGTTGCAGCAGGCAGAGATGCGCCGCAAGACTGACATGCTCCGCGTGAGAACCTTCGGCGTCCGCGAACGAGAGGCTGCAAAGAGGAAAGCGAACAAGGAGAAGATGACTCCAGAGCAGGAGCTGGAGAAATGCATCCAGGACTTCCGTCGCATTAGGATTCCTGATCACTTTCCAGAGAGGAAGTACATGTGGCAATCAGAGCTCCTGAGAAAGTATCGTCTCTAAATGTGAGTGTGAAGAAGAAGAAAGAGATTGAGAGATGCTATCTTGTCAACATCAGTGAAGGTTTTAAATGCACAGGCAATAGACTGCACACTATAAGACACATACTGTATTAGAAAAAAAAAATCTCTGGCCACTTTCCCGCCAGCATGACTAGCTGAGCACACAAAGTAGACGGCAGTGTGAGTCCTTGATTTGTAAAGTACGCACAGTGTTGAGTATGATATGCACGTGTAAATCAGGTTACTCCTGTTGGGGCTGACATCACTGACCCTGCTCTCACTCCAGAGAGCCGGGAACCAGTCGTTCTAAAGGCTATTATATCACTAGTTAAAGCAACAAAGCAACCTCAGGGGCAACATCATTTCAATCCACCAATCTATCACATTCTGTATGTGCAATTGCCCACGATAACTGTTTTATTAAAGTGATGTACCCAGATGGTGCTGTGCGTTAGCAATGGAAAATCACTTAACTCCACTGATAACACATAAACTTATAGGAGGCTTCGATAACGGCACTGCATGTCATTTCACCCTTAGCATAATTATGCAATATCAAACAAACTTTAAATTCACTATTTTGTGTGATGGGTAAAAATGGTGTTATATGACTGAGACTGATCTCAATGAGGAAAGCACTGCCTATAGATCTGTTTGCCACTGTAAAACTTTTTGTCCAATGTTGTCATTATGTGTTGGATAGATGATGTTGTGTAGGTAGAGTATATAATGCCAATGGATATTTGACTAATCCTTGATTGTAAGTGTGCAAAAAAAGCTAATAAATGGGTTAGAATTGTATTTATTCATAGTGGATTTTCTTTTGACTTTTTAGATTTACATGGAAATTGCCACCTTGTCAACCTGGGTCTTATACTCATGACTGACAGTTTGGTAAAACCCTTTTCCCTGAACAGTCCTTGATTATTAGTTTAACAACAATAACAAGGCACAGAAAGGCCTTTCAAGCTTTAGATTTCTCCACATGATGGATAGCAAGAGTAATACTCTAAAGAGTTTGGAGGGAGGTGTTTTCCAAAAAGAGATGCTGAATAAGTAAGAATGGATTGAACAGTGTTTGTTTGCTCATATACTTATATTTTTTACATCCATGAGCGCGTTAGGGTCTGTAGAGTCCACAAGACATGAAGTTATCAGAGGGCGTATGTAGGCTCTGTGTGCACATCTGTGTACCTCCAATTTGGAGACGCTGCTGTCCCGTTTTATTTGATGACTCCGGTTACAGATCGGCCCTGATTGACCTCAGCAAAAAAGTGGGTGGAAGGAAGGAACGACAACAAGAATGTGGGTACTCGTGGATGTTTTCACCAAAGTAGTCTGCACATTGTATTAACGTTACTTAACTGAAGAGGAAAGACTCCAGAAAACTGCGAATGCGTTTGGACAATCCTGAGAAGTTGTTTCGGTCATCATCTGGCAAATCTGTAAGGCTCTCACCATCTTCTTGGGGCCAGATTACATTAAAATACTGCGGCACGTACGGAGCCCGAAGTGAAAGAGCAACTTCCACCAAACACACGGTATGCCACAGTGCCTGGAAGCGATTGACTGCACACACACACGCATCGAAGTTAAACAACCTCTTGCTAATTCCACAGAGTAGATAACAGAAAGGGGAAGCATTCTTTGAATATGCAGGTGCTGTGTGATTGCAACTACTGTTTCATGGATGTTGAATGGTCATGTGATGTGCGTTTTAGCCGTGTAGTATGGACAGAGAAGAAAACTGTTACACTGCTTCAACCACTTGTGGACGAGGATCGTTTGTGTTTTAAGATTCTGTCTTAAATTTAAATCCCTGTAATGCGGATGTGGCCTTAGCTGTGTACACATCAGATTAGGAGTGTAAGTCAATTCTGACCCAGTGAAGCTTCCGAAGTGCCAAGAAACTTTGAAAATCACTTAAGACAAAATTTTGCTACGAGTTATGTTAAAAAAGGGTCAGCTGGAAGAAGACAACAGTTTTGATTCACAGAGATAACTTTTACTTAATTAGCTAATTAGAATTATTATCTAATCGATAAAATCTGCTTAAAACAGTCACAGTCTCAAGCAATAAAAAAGATGACGTGTTTTTTTTTCTTTACATATGTTTGAAATTGAGATGACGTCACCAGTGCAAAATGGCAGCGCATGTAGGAATATTTTGGCTTCATATTTAGAAAGTCGAGATGGGTTGTCCGCCCTTACTTGTCATCATTGGACTCAACAATATATGCGGAAGCACAAAACCTCTAAAGACTTTCTAAATTAACAAAATATTTATAGAAGTCATGAGAACTGCTTTTCCAGATGAAAGGAAACATGTAGAAGTTACCTGGATTTGCTGTGCACCTGTTTCACAGAATACATTTTGTATTCCATGTAGGTGCTTGAGTTTCATGGTCCTGGTGTTGTGCATGACAGCTCACTGTCACACTGTCATCATGGCTTATCTGGGACTGGGAATAGAAGAGAGCCATCATTAATCATATTGTAACACGTGCTTTTCCTTCAAAATATCTCCTGTGAAAAAACATATTGCAGCCAAACAGATAAACGTCTTTGGTGCCTTGCAGGCTAACCGAAGAGCTGTCTATCTACCATGTGTGCATGCTCGGGAAATAGTCGCAAACGGGTTCGGAATACAGAGAGGGCGACTAAATCAAATGAAAAAAGATGAAGAAAATGTAGGCAAAGGCAGAAAGAGAGCAAGACAAGAAGCCTCATGAAATTACTACTGTGTTCCTGCATGGCATGGCTCAGCTCAGTTTGACTCGACTTAATGCACTGTTTTTTTGCTTTTTATGGCAGAAGATCTACAGTTAGCTTGATTAGCCAGCTGGTTGCCTTAAGATCCAAATACAGTTAGCTTAACATCTGGGAGAGTAACTTTTGTGTTTCCTTCCATTTGGATTTGGAGATACCCTAAAGATTTTAATTGTTTTGTGTAATTTTTAGGCTTCTTTGAAAAGCTGTAGGAGGCTTGCTGGGATATATGTTGTTTGCTCAAGCTGTATGCAATGTACCATTACAACTAAGGCAGTGAGTAAGCATGACTTGTGAGTCCCAGATAGAAAAACACCACAATCTTCCTTTGAGTCACAGCGTATTTCCATGTTTTTCGGGTCAGAAGAGGCAGAATTTTACATGTTAGCAAAATAGTTTGTTCTGGTTTGACATTTAAGGGGTTTTTTCCAGATACAGACACTCAAAAACAACAGCAACCTCATCTTGCCTTGGGTTGTCCCCCCCCCCACCATGACTGACCAATCAGCCAACCACACACACAACTGGCGTCCTTCAAGAAATGCAATAGATCCTTCCTTGTTGACATCTTAATGTATGCCTCATCCACTTGAAAGGATCTCAAGGAAACAAGAAGAGAACCATAGCTGTGCATCACAAAGTTCATTTATAGAGAGCACTATTTTTAGCAAACAGATTTCTGCAGTGTCGCCACATCGCATCCATAAGGAGCGAGGCTTGGGGACTGTAACTGCCACCCCAAAAACAGCCTGTGTGATGATAGATGAAGAGGCTTCTCTCTCGGGACAGTGAGTGTCCTCCAACACAGATTCAAAGGAAAAAGCTTTGTTAGGGCCTGGTGATACATTTTGCCCTATATGCAGAAACGCATATGACAGCATCCAGATTATAAGCAGAGGACATCAACTCCCGTGGTTCCTCTGCTTTTGCTAGCTAAGGCATAATGCACACTGAAACCTCTAATCCTGGTCAAGAAAGACACCAGCCAACCATATGTTACAAAAATAGAAGTTAAAAATAATCTTGGGCCTTTTTTAAGACTCTTTTTAGCTGCTATTTAACAAAGAAGAGATGTGAATGGACTTTCAGAAACTCATATGAAAGGGGAAAAGATTCTTAATACCAGCAGAGAATAAAATAGCAAAAACCTTGAAGGGGACTGTAACATAATGAATTTGTCAGGCATATAGTGACCGTTCTTCCTCCACTCAGCACCCGGACTCATATCTCTTCCTCTCAGCCTCCATTCAATAGGAAAACAGCATGAAATCTCTCAGTTTGAAATCCAATGCCCCTTTCCTCCTCTTTGAAAACCAGATCCGCTCTGGATGGCATTTCGCCTCGCACTTAGCACGATCTGAATCCTAATACCCCAATGAAAAATCAATGAATCCGTTTTTGCATATCAAATATACCCAGTGACACGGCGTTGCCTGGCCTGCCCTGGCCCAGTTGACCTTGCCGACCTATCCCACAGAACTACCTGAACGCAGCCGTTGCCACTTTGCTTTCCTTACAGATCAATAGCCTCAGATCCTGGCCCTGGCCATACGTCTTTACAGACGGTCGATAACCAACATCCTGCTCTTGGATGCAAAGTAACATTTAATCTTCAATCAAAAAACATTACTGCCACCGCTCGCCGCCCTCAATTATCCGGCAGGGTTGCCTGCAGGCCTTGCATTTCCCACAACAGCTTTCTTTAGCATGAGACAGGTCTGACAGCATAATTACAGCCCTTGTATTAGAAAATTACTGCAAAGCCTGTGGATTGGAGAGAGGGACAATTACCCTGCTTATCAGATATTAGGCGACCAGAAAAGACTGTTATTCACATATGGATTAAAAGAGGCGTGATGTAAAGCCAAGCAAACTGGATTTAATTTTTCATACAATGAATACAAGGATTATACCCTGATTTATACAAGGATTGGAAGAGACTGTAATTCACTTTCCCCAACGATACAAATCCAAGGTGATAACTGGTGTCATTGTCGCAATGTGGAAAGTGTCTGGATGTATTAAGGCAGGCTCAGGATCATTTCTGCTCAGCTTGACACCTCGAATAGAAAGATGAAACATGCAAGTCATCTCTTTCCTCTGAAAAAACATCCAAACTCTTACTGGGAGAGGTCTTGTCGCCTGCAGCACGTCTCCATAAATATCTAAGACCAATGTGTTTTTCTGCTTGCTCATCTAATTTTAGATGACTGACTGACATCTCAGAGTTTTCTAAACACCAACTGAAGATGTGGCTGACTAACAGGGAGACAAAGATTTTTCTCCTCAGGTTGGAATGATTTGCATATTTTTTCATCCTGATGGTATTTTAAGGACTTTGCTACAATTTTTAATGGGGAAAAAGACTGAAAACGATCATGTGTGAATACTTTTGGCTCAAATGGGTTCGCCTAGTCAATTAGAACTAACTTTTAAAGAATGGAAGGCTAACTTAGTCACACAAAAAACCACATTTACATTCTGGCAGAAAAACTCTGGGGTCCACTGGTCCCATTAGTGTCACTTTACTTAAGTAGTTGTTTAAGCATATTTTTTAATAGACTGCTATGGCTGTGAAAAGGGTCAATTCTTCTTATTTACTGCCTTTTAAGCCGCACTGTGCTCAGAGCTGTGCTTACACTAAACCGACATACTGTGTGCTCTTTCACAGGGAGCCTGCAGGGACGTAGGTAGAGAAATGGGAGCCAATTTACAGCCTTGGAGCACATTTGGGGTCTTTTTCTGGCCTGATTCTGCCATGTGCAATGTGCGCATAAACCAGTGGAACAGATTACAAATGAATCCAGGGGGAGAAATGACAAAATCAAATGAATGTCATCACCATCACCCTCTGCAGAAAATTGGGAGCAATATCCTGCATGGTGGGAGTTCCCCTGCTAGGATGCAAATGCATTAAGTCCGCGGACCCTCGTCTGCTTTCATGTTATCACGGCTTCACCATTTATTTGACTAACCACACATTTGCTCACTGACCTGCTATTTGGCATCTTACTGTTTCAAATTCAGGCTTTTAGACACCTAATTTGAAAGCAAATTGGCTTTCACTGCTCAAATAGCAAGTCTCTGCAGGAAAAATAACAGCTAAATTTGAAGGGATGGTTCATCCAAAACACATAGAAACATAAAATCTCACTTGCCTCTGGTGTTTTAAAGTCATGCATGAGTTTTATTTGTACTTTTGAGAAATTTGATGCCACCCCAGTGCAACTCAGGGAATAGACATTTGTTTGTATTGCTTACAGCATTGAAAAGTTATACATCAAAATGCAACAGAAACATCTCTTTACAAAAGCAGCGTGGTTACTCTGGAGAATCGACAGACTCAGCTGTGAGCAGGTATCTTTTTACTGAAGATGTAAACACCATAAAAACCACTGACAGCTTGGTAGATAATTCAGGATAAGAGAGAGACTGACTTCTAACAATTGATTGATTTTTTTAGTGCTGTGAGCACCACAAACAAAACTCCACTCCCATCCATTGCTAGAAGATGGTTCCCGAAATCTCAGAGATGGAGATTTAAAGCATATGCATGTTTAGATTACACTGCAGGTTTGCAAGAAAATATTCTTATTTTTTGTTTTTGGTGAATCTCGGTGAAATGACTTCATAATTTCTGCTGGTCCAAGACTTTTTGACGCACAACAGGTAACATACATGCATACAACATAACATGTATATTTGTAGATGTGTGAAAAGTAATAATGTGCACTCAGTTGGAAGTTTATCAGATGCACTAAGCTTAATCTAATGCAAGAAATGCAATAAAATCTGCCCTCACAAATGAGTTGATTCAACTGTATGATCGTTCTACAGTCTGCTGCGGTTTGTTGTACAGTTGAATTGTCTGCCTGTTTCTATCAGAGATGATAAACTAAATATTAGAAACAACTCACATTATAATGAAAATACATTCAAGAACGTAGGATTGAATGTAGGTATCGCAATTTAGTGGCATGTAAAAACTATAAGAGGTTTTCCATAAATTTTAACTGTGGGTAGTCATAGGCCCTGTTTTCATTATTTTAGGTGCACAAACACACACCCATACACACACACATGGTAATGACAGGTGTCAGTCAATAGTGCTGACTTAAGCAGCCTACAGTGAGTCTGCCTTTGCACTCCTTTGGCGCCCCATCTCCTTCCTCAGCTCGCTGCTCTGGCGCCAGCACTGAAATATGACAACAAACACACACTCATTCACTTCCTCCTCACACAACCACTGCCAGCACTACAGTTAGCTCTCTGTATTAGCTCTGCAGCTCTGTGCTTTCTTGGATATTCGTCCAACCCCCTGTGGGAGCCTCTCAGACTTCTGCACTGCACAAAAATGAAGTTCTAAATCCAGGTGCAAAGCTCCCAATTAGGAAAAATATTCTGAGCACCGAGTGGACGAGTGGACCCAAGCTCACCTGAGCTCCCCCTGGGACAAGGAGTCCACCAGGGGGTGAGAGAAAGGGAGAAAAACGAGGGTGCATAAGAGGCCACTTCCATGTCTTGTTATGAGGTCAGTGAAGTGAACTTGAAGCTCCACAGCATTTGTGCACGTGTACATAATGTTTTTTTTTTTTTTAACTTTTCCTCTTGGCAGCTGTAAGGAGGCTGATTTACAGCCAAAGTGTCTTCCACTCGTCATTTTCCCCCTCATTACCTTATCCCTTTCTCAAGGACTGCTCTGGAGAATATACTGGCTCAATTAAGCTGTTCTGATCGGAAATCCCATTGCTCATAAATCACCTGCGAGGGCCACTGATCAGCGCTGCTACACTGCAGAGTGAAGGAGCTTACAGTGGTGTGTGCTGCTGAGCAGGGCAGTGGCTGTTATAAATCAAAGGAAGAGCACTGACTGTATTGCAGAGGATGACATACTACAGGACGCCGTATCATAAATCTGGAAAGTAATCACTGATTGTCTGTGTGCTGTGATAGCAGACAATGAATACAGGAGGACAGGTAAACAGTTATGATGTTGGGAGAATAGAAAAGGACTAATTCACCTTCCTATATACAGCCAGTCAGTTAGGAGGCTGAAATCATGGCACCAATTCTTTCATACTTTAAGACCTACAGACAGAAAATTTCACTTTTCTGTTAAGCCTGAGTCTGTATAGTCAAAAAGTGCTGTGCTCAGCTAATGTGTCGGCCTATTAAATAATCAGTAAGGGAACATTGTCTTAATTCCTCCCCACATTTTTCCAGTGCTGAGCAATTAGGACTGGATCCCTGAACTGTACCTTTAGGTGTTGTTGCTTTATAAAACCTCCTCAAATAGCTTCAGAGCAGTTTTTCCATATTCGTAACCCTTTTTAGCATATGAGCGAGATAAAGACTCTGTTCACTGTTAATTTCTTTCACGCCTGTTATCCAGGGCCTCGGGAGAAATCCTCCTCTGAATGTATTACAGAGCTACGACTGTATAAGGAAATAATCTCAGTATTGAATTCAAGCATTCAATTTGACTCTGAGGCGATGGGGGGGGTGCTGGTTTCATAAAAGGTGTGAGGTGAGCTTAAAAGTCACTGACAGAACCAAAGTAATTGTTGGAGGTCTTTTTAATAGAAATCTACAAAAACTGCTTGGACTGAATCAGTCATCTCAACTGGGAATCGACTGTAATGTGGCACAAGAACCCACAACGAGAAAGACGCTTTCTCATTCTGTCACAAATTCTGTGAATGTAATCCAATCTATTTTCAGTGTTAATCTGTCGTTTTTTAAAGGATGAGGGGTACAGTACGACACAACAGAAGCCGCATATTAATGCCAAATATATTTATTTCCTGGCTCATTAAACAGCATTCTTTTCTCTGGAGAAGTAATTATCTTAATGTCAACTTCCAGTGCAGGACTACAGGATGCATTTTTAAGTGGTATAATTGAGTATTTGTACAAAACCGAGTGCATTCAGCATGTGAGAACCCCCTCATATTGCCCATTGGTGTGCCAGATTAATCCTTCCAGGGATTAAATGTTGCACACAGATGGTGGGCATGTTGCATCCACATCGGCTGACCCGCTGCCATTGCTCTGTGATTATCAACAGTGCATTTAACATATCTGCACAGATTACTTAAATGCATGTCAAGCCCCCCCCCCCAAAAAAAAGAAATTCTGGGAACAAATTCTGCACATGAATATTCCACAGTTTGCAGGGGAGGACTTAAAAAAAGCAGTGCATGAAAAAATCAGCATGAACACAGCCACATAAAGATACGGTGATTAAGATGAAAGAGTCTGTGGAAAGTAATTAACAGGCTATTTTTTAAACACAGACTATGGAAAACAATAGCTTTTGCAGACTACGCCAATTTAAGGGTTCCAGTCTGAGTCGGACATAGTGAGGAAGGAAGCTGGGAAAGTAAATGTGCCTAATGTGTATAAAACTTAAACACTTTACCTTGTCTGTCAACTTTTCTGCATGAGTCAGTCAGATAGATTGTCATCTGCAATGGCAGCTGTTTAACAATGAAATAAACAAATCTCATGATCCCATGCTACTACACAATGTCATCAAAC
>JAQFJA010000026.1:10156615-10168820 GCA_029874485.1 Naso brachycentron | reverse complement strand
CCCTTGCATTAGTTCAAATTAATTGTGACCAGGACGTGTCTTGACTAGAACATTTGGACATGTATTTGCTGTTTATCATCCGCAGGAAGGCCTACTTATTCACTACTTACTGTGTGCTATGTACACAAATTCTCTTAGCCAACATCTGGCTGGCTATAAACAATAGACCTACACTGTGATTCAGGTCCCCTGTTCAGTCTGATTCAAATCAATTAACCAGAATTTGTGTTTTGTAAAATTTAATAGTTTTAAAGATTGTGGACAACACTCATTTGCTTTTTTACCAAGAATTAGAAAAGTTGAGATGAGCACCATTCTAATGTCTGGTATATATGAAGCTACAGCCAGTTAGACTAGCTTAACATAGAAGCTATCCATAAATCAACGTCCGCTTATTACTACAGTGGGCAGGAGCCCATCCCAGAAGCCACCGGGCAAGTGTCTGGGTGCGCCTTAGATGAATTGGAAGCTCATCAAAGGGCGTATACAAACTAAAAATGGGTAAACAACTAGTGTGGCTCTGTGCAAAAGTAAAATCTTTCTGGTTTGCTGGACAACCAAAGGAGGCTGCACAAAGTCGCTGTGCCTGACCAAGAACTCTGTCACCACAGGTAAAACCACAAGCTGAACTTTTTACACTTGGGCAATGTGTTAACCCGTCAGTTTTTAAGGTGTATTTTGTGTTGGAGCAGAGCCAGGCTGTTTGCCCCTGCTTCCAGTCTTTAGTTTATGCTAAGCTAGAATACCTGTCTCCTGGTTCCACCTTAATATTTACTGTGCAGATAAAGTTCTATGGATCATCTCATAAAAATCTCGGCAAAAAAGGCAAAGCGGACTTCCCAAAAGTTGTAAGGCAGATAGCTGATACATCCTAATGCAGTGTTCCTGTATTTCACACCCACAGCACTAAGTGCCTTTTGTCCCACTCTCTTCTCCCTTCAATCTTTCATCTATTTTTCCCTCTCCCGGTATTGTTTTCATTTCTCAGTCTGCCAGGGTTTTCCCCTGCATGTCTTTGACTTTTCCATTCCCTCCCCCCAGGGGAGCTTGCTCTCACAGCTTACAGATATCTGCCAGTGGAGAAACATTACAACTATTGCAGATGTTGAAATGTTGATCCCATCCCCTCTCAGCCCCAGATTACCACCACTCCAGGTTTGCGGCACATCCCTGCTGGTTCTCTGTGCAGCAGGCAGCTGTTTCTGTCCATTGAAAAGGCTTGCTGCAGACTACACTGTAGTGGAGTCTGTGAGGCCCCAGCAATGAACAACCAATCACTGCTCTAAATCCACACTGATGTGTAAAGCCAATTAGGAGTTGGGATCCAGTTGCATAAGGAATCTGATTTTGTACGGTGGATGTAGGCTGACTAAGACCGTGTGGAGACAGAGAGGGTCTGTGCACAACACTTGGTAGAGGGTTTAAGAGAGCAAATTGGCATAGGATTGCACTGGTGCGCTCCTCTGGGAAAAAATCTGCTGAATCTTTTTCCCTCTTTTACTCTCTTTCTACTGGACAGCGGTACAAAATGTCATGTGGTCATTGCGTTTAAAGTTATTACATTTGGTGTTTTTTGATGATAATGACTGCGCTGTAATATTAATGGTCCCTCAGTACCGTTATCTTACATCATCAAAATCTAAATCGTTTTTGTCCAGACAAAAGAAAGCTACTTTTTAATGTCACCAAAGGTAGAAGGAGATGAGTTATACAGCTCCTGTTAAGTGCAGTTCAACTCTTTTAATCATCTTGCAGAAAGTTTGAAGTTAATAACGTCTGTGATATTTCTCTTTCGGGTCACTGAAAATTGCAAGTCAGCACTGTCTGAGAAAATGCACAGCTTCAACCAGCTTGCAGTCACCTCCGCCTGCCACGTTTGAATTCAGCGTCCTACTTCTTCAGAAAGGAAGCAGCACACTTCTCTAGAGCTGCCTTCATGTCCTCACGGACCTCCTTCAGGGAGCCCATTAGACGGAGGTAGCAGATGACTGTGCAGGCTGATAATACCCATTTTCTCAGACCATACTCACAATTCTCAATTATCTGAAACAGAAGTATCACAAAAGGTACAATTTGTGCAATTTCATTACAGAGTTAAACAGCTCGTGTGTGTAAGGAGACCTGTATATGTCTTTATACGTTAGGCCATGAACTTATCAATCACCCCTTGTACAACAGGTTGGTTCACTGTCATGTGAAAACTACAGATGTCCACCTCATAGTGGTGCTAGAGAGAAAGTTGGGACCACCAAAGTCATTTGAATTTATCCTCTGGGGACCATGAATGTCATTACAATGATCAACCCAACAGTTGTTTGGATTCAGTCTGGACCAAAGTGGTAGACTGACTAAATGCTGCTAATATGACAGCAAATAAAAGGAAAGAAATGCAACTTTCACATAGATCATAGATTCTATATCTGTTTTAATTGGTACATCACATTTTTATCCAAGCAAAAATAGTCTCTCACAATGAGTTCTCGATAGCAGGACAATTTTATTGTCATGTTCATTGCAGATTTTTGTTTGTTTTTTGGTGTAATTTCAGTAGAATCTACAGTCCAGATAACTTCAAGTTCATTACAAAATAAAGTCTTTGCAATAAATAAATATATAGATTTATATTTATACTTTATATGTAGAAAATAAATATATTGTACATCTCATAAATAGGATCACCCATATGTACACCTCAGCTGCTTGCATTTTTAATAATGTTCCTGACACTCTGAACATTACAAGTCGCCGTCGTTTAAAAAAACCCAATCGTTGATGCTTTACAGCCGCAGTCAGAGAAGTGCTTTTATCCCGAGCTTAATCACTTGTTTTGCATACAATTCCTACAAGACGCTGCTTGATATTTCATTGAAATGTGACGAATGAGATCATAACTCTGACTCTGATGGTTACATGGGAGAACAAGTGAGCCTGCAGCTGGGACTGGTGATGTGCAGTAAGTGCTCTTTCATCTATCACACATTCATCTTAGAGATTTTATTCCCCCTCTTTCATCTTTGATAATGAAGACAACTTAAAAAACTCCAGTTCTGCCTCATATTCATTCATTCTCCTTACAGGCTCTTTAGTACCTGACTATGCCAACGTGTCACTTAACATGCATTTAGCACAGTTTGTGTATTTCTGACCCTTCTTCTCCTGTCTATCTGCGCATGTGGAATGTGCTCTTTCTTACATTTACCATGACTTTGTACAGCGCTTGCAAATGCACATTTGAGGCTCCTAATAGTCTCTTCTTGGTGTCCTCATAGTCAGCCATTAACCAGCTAATCGCTACACAGAACCGCCAAGAGCCCTAACTGCACTTGACGTTGCCATCGCTTCAGAATCTGCGCGTTTACCTCTAAAAAGTGGTTATTGAAAAGATAAAACATGGCACCCAACGGGTCGTCCTGATCGCCCCACAGCTGGGCAATCATGTGGCCTCCTCCGTCCATGTCGGCAGTGGTTTTACAAGATCACTTTACCTCCCTCTCTGCGGTCACAAGTCCACTGCAGAGGCAGAGGAGCGACGTCCAGGAACATGCACAATGTTTATGTCAGTGCTGTAACGAGTCGGCAGTGGGCTGAGGTGTAAACACTGTGACCTCAGAGGGAGTTGAGGGTAAACAGTTCTGTACCAGGTCCAAAATACCCACGTCACCTACTCTCTCCTCATCTGTACTTTCTGTTCCTCTGATTGTAACCAGTTCTCCAGGTGTAAGCACTGGTCACCTGTATTGGAATAAATCCCTGTACGCCTGAGGGATCTTTTCAATCTCCACCGGCCTCGGTAAGAAGTGGGTGAGTTTCTGGTGTTTTTTAGTCCTGCCGCCCTCTCTGGGCGAGCCATCCTTGTTTAAGGCCACGTAGTAGAAGCGTCCCGTGTCTGTGTGCTTGTACAGAGTGGAGGCATAGGTGTTGTACCAGTTCTCCTCAAATTGCTCCCTGAACACACATTCTGCCGTCAGCTTCTTCTGCAGGAGAGAAATCAACATATTAGTCATGTGCTCAAGCCATGCTCACACGGCACTGAGTGGGAAAAGACCAAAATTTGTGAGAGCAAGAAATACAGCTGAGACTGAAATGGATGGTGACACTTTGCATGCAGATTCCACTCTTCTTGCACTAGTTTATGTCTTCCTTAACTATCTTGGACTGCACTTGGAAGCTGAAATGAACCAATAGAATCATTTAGGCAGGTGCTCATTATGACAAAAGAGGGGAAGTCATTAAGAGCAGCTTTTCACTTTACGCCCCACACATTCCTCAGACCTGTTAACCTTTCATTGTGTATGGAGAATCACTTCCCTCCCTGTGATGCAAGAAGAACAGCGAGCAGGCTTGCAGTCTTCCCTTGCTCTCTTACATACTTACTTACCCTCACACACACACAGACACACACAAGCCCTCAAAGCCTCTGCATTCACTGACAGCGCTGCATGAGCGATGGCTGCGGGTTCAGCAGGTGAGAGTGTGCTGGCTGAGTGAGTGTGTGAGAACAATAAGAGACATCAGGGTTAGAGCTGCTCTCCTGCCAAGACCGCTCAGTCATGCAGCGGCTCTGCAAAAGAGGGCGAACCTCGATTGAATCCGGGGTATCACTGAGGACCAGGAGCCAAATATACACCGTTTTTTGAGGGTGTCCCAAACAGTTGCTACCCCCTATTCTCCCTCCTGCACACTCTAACCCGTGGAAGTTTTTTTGGCTTAGACACCGCGGCTTCTTTACACAACGATCAGTCAAACTCTCCCTTTAATAACACAGGTTGTAGTTCTAGAGAATGTTTGTGCAAGAGACTCGGTTTTTATTCCAGCAGCAATTTTGTTGATTGGCTGTCAGGCTCTGCTTGGCTGCGACTGTGTGGTGAAGCTGTTGTCTGTAAACACAGCCCCGAGGGCACATGACTGGGCCAGCTCCATCCTAATACACACACACACGCACGCACACACAGATACACGCACACAAAAACCTCATCGGATCAAAAGCTTGTCGAGGTCTGGTGGTTGTGGGACGGAAGCACCCTTCTACCTGTTACCCTCCCCTCCTCCGCCTCCTGGCCTCTCTCAGCCTCAGACAGACACGTCTGCATCGCTCCCTCTGTCAGTCAGGTGACTCAGTCAGGTGTGCAATTACGGCCACCCCCACAAATCACTGCCTCCCAGCATCAGCTGCCCCCCTCCCGCAGGGTCAAAGCTCCAGGATGCCAGACCCTGATAGCATGCAGTAACAATACCTGCACTTTCAACATAATGGCCATGCTTAAAAGTAGCCTCTGTTCGAAATGATCAGAGCCGGGGGGAGTTTGAGCCCTGAGAGGCCCTCAGGTAATGCCCTGGGACACCTGATACAGGTAGCCCTCACACACTCCCCTTTCATTTTCTTTATCTCTTCCCTTTCCTCCCTTCAGATAGCAACCACACATGAAACAAAGTAAGCCGGGATGAAAACGATATTTTCTACATACTGCATTTACTGTGGAAAAGTACAAGATATCTCACTATATTAAACACCGCAGTCCAAACTTGGGTTCCAGCTGTGCACAGAGAGGTCATCTCCACCAAATTCACCCACACCACACGTCCAAAGTCACTCCAAATGTTCCCGTCTCCACTTTGGGAAAATATGTAAATATTTCTGCATATCTCAAAACTAAATGAAGAGGTTGGTGTGCTCTCTAAAGCTGCAAAATATGCTTTTTCCTTGAACCCTTTCACACGGGAAAAAAAGGATGAAAAGCAATAAAATGTTTTAGTCAGAAAGTCGTCATTTGTTGGATCTACTGCCTTTGTGGCCGCACTGAAGAAAAGCAGCAGGAGACGGAAGTATGTGACAGAGAGTGAGACTCTAAAAGACACACTACTTGTTTTGTCTCACTGTGGTTTTCCCATCTGCCATGTATGGGAACCTTGATAACAAACGGACTCTCAGATTTCTCATGAAAACTCACTTTTGAGAACCAGCACTGATGCACATTATAAAAAAACAGCTTGATTTCCTTAGAAGGGCTGGAGAGGAGTGTATTCTGCAAAGCAAGTGATGTGTATCAAGTGCCAGACTTGTTGTGAATGAGACCCTGGGCTGCATGGCGAGGGCGGGGTTGTGAATGAAAGGAGTTTTTTTTTTTTTTTTTCTTTTTGACTCACCGACCCATAGAGCTCTCCTTTCTCATTCATGCCGAGGTAGAGTCCAGCGTCCACCCCTCTGATGCTGACCAGACCCACTGCCAGACTGATGAACTCCAGGATACCTGAGGTCAAACAGTGCACACACACAATGCACAGAAACCAGTCAGGAAAGCCAACAAACACACAGTGACAAGTGACCCCCATTAATGCGACAGTAAACTAGTGCAAAAATGAACCATGACTAGTTTTGGGAGGGACAGTTTTAGTTTTGCTCTGCAAATTATTCATTGTCTTCTTTTGTCCTTTTTCTACTTTCTTGCGTCACCATACTACTTGTGACAAAATGCTGTTTTAAGGCGACTACATAACAAAAGTTGGTCATTGATCACAGCAGGTAAGTGCGCTAAATGAGATCAGCAAGAGAACAGATGATTTCTTTTTTTGAAAACTTATTTTTTCAGTCTCGTCTTAAGAACATACATTAATCATTAAAACACTGTGATGTCTATGTATGTGCTCATTCTGCCTTCCCAACCGGCTGCTCGGCTGCTACGGTCCAAAAAGTCACTTTTATGAAGCTGAGATGTGGGTAAGTTGTTTAGTGGGCTGCTGACTCACAGGAAGTTACAGTAAAGGGAAAATGTACTTCAAAGACCGGGAAACAACCGGTAAAATTAAAAGCTGTTGGCTGTTGTGATGCAGGGGTTAGTCAGAGGGGATCCAGCTGTTTGTGCTGGCTGGCAGAGGCCAGCTTAAGAGTATAGCCACCTGGTCCCCATCTCCCCGACCTCATCTGATGCCAGAGGATGACAGAGAACATCCCTCTAATTTTTTGTGGGGTGAGGAGTGTGTTTCATATCCCTCTAATCAAAGCCACGTCTTCCTCGCAGCTCCGACAAAGACCTTGTATTTTAACGCTAAGTGAAGCCAGAAACAAACACGCGGACCACCCATCCCCGTAAACCAGCTTGTTTTGGCTCAAATCTGCGCATTAAACCTTCCCTGAATTCCGCAGTGGTCATGCTTTAATTTCGGGTTATTCCGCTCTTTCCGTAGCGCGCGCGCGAGCGCGCAGGCCTGCACCTGCGAGATGACTGCATGGATATGAGGCGCGAGAAATGTGCGTATCTGCCCTCTGACCTCATTTGTTCAGATTTCTCCCGCGAGCCGCACCCCGCGCAGTTTACGTTAATGTCACCGAATCTTTAGAACTGTCAGCGCGCGCGCGCGAACACGTGCGGCCTCACCGTTGCCGTGATGACGCGCACGCGCGGCTTGTTTGTGACAGGGAGAGACACCTGCCCCCCACGCGCAGCGGGGATTGCCGGAGAAAGGTGTGTTGCTCTGCTTTGCTGCGCGCCAGGTGACAGTGACGCACGACTGTGAATTCACTGGGGACGTGCGGCAAGAAGAAAGTCTGACACACGTCACCCAATTTTGGAGTGATAGCATTAAAAATCATCTAAATCAACAGTTTAATATACTAAACTATAATAGTTTAGGCCCAGCCGAGAATTCATCAATCAGAATGTTCCTTAATTATTATTATTATTTAATACTGATAGAACTAACCACAGTTCTACAGGCCACAGTTCACCTCATTTAGACCTCTCTGTCAATAATTGTTTATAGAGTAAAAAGTCATTGATAAACCTACAAACAGGCTTATTTATTGTCTAGTTAGATCACAAAAAACAAATAAAAGATCAGAATCGTCAACATTTCGAATTTCCCACAGTAAAATAAATAAATAAATAAATAAAGTTAAATGTAGAGTAAAAGAAATATCCTCACCAAATCTGCTGTGGTCCTGTCTTGTCCCATGCACGGTCCCATTAGGGAATATCTCCAGCTGAAAGCCGGTCCTGCAGTAGAGCTGCCGCCGCCTCAGGATCCCTTTGAGGTGCCCGAAATCCGTCGGCGACCCCCGCTGCAGCCTCCCCTCAATCTGCCCCAGTCGCTCATTCAAGCCCACTGGAGACTCCGGCAGGGGCATATTCCCTAGTGCAGGAAAGCTTTGTAAATCCAAGTCGATTGTCCCCAGAAAACTCCCGACCTCTGCCATCGTGTGCACAGCTGTCAAATTAAGCGACAACATTGAAAAATCTACGGTGACTCAAGCAAAAGAAAAAAAGTTTACACAAGTCCGGTCCATGCACGCACAAAGCGTACCCAGCGCGCCGTGCTCCTCCAACTCAGAGGCGTCCTCTCAGTTTATTGATCGTCCTCTGCTATAATCATCAGTTTGATATCTCTGTTTATCAGATGGAAAGACTCTATTATATACATACTCCCCACGCATTCTCACATTGGATATTCAAACACAAGCCACGCCTGGCTGGCATCCCTTCTTACGCGCATCAGTTTCTAACTGAACGTGTACTTTCAGTCCAACTTTTACCACTGATGATGCCGCAGTCCGCGCGTTTCTGCCACAGCTCTCTCAGAAAGCGGTTTGTTTCTCCCAACCGAGCAAATCCAAGTCCAGAAGTGTCTCCTCAGAACTCCGGAGCTCCTGATTTCTGTCCGAGGCTGTCTGATCAAACCGCATCGCCTATCCAGGGGCAGGGAACTCTGGCAGCAGTCTGTGGTGCATTAAAACGCGACACCGGAGCAGAGGGGAAGATCATCACTGTTCAAACCCAAATGGAAGCTGACACAAATGCGAAAATCTATCATAAACCGTAACAACCACTCCACCACAAAGGCAATCCATAATTTACTCTGGTTTTGGGTCACACCATACTCTCCTGGACACAGAAAAGGAAAAACCTCAAAGCATCAAGCGAACGTTTCCCCCACAAGATTATCAAAATAACTTGTGCACAATCTCAGAGCAATCCAACCTCCCGCACAAGTGTCAGTGCCAACCACTGCAGTTGGACGCTTTCATGAGAGCATTTTCTCCACCTCCTTGCTGGAAGCAGGTGCTTCCTCGCCCCTCTGCACAACGTTTGCAATGTGCTCCAGCAAACCAGCAGCTAAACCACTTGTACTACTGGCAAGGAAGGGAACAAATTCAAATGCTGATGACGTGTAGTATTAAATCTGACTGCTGTACAGACTGTATGAACTTTTGGAGGTGAGGTGATCAGGACATTAAGAAGTTTTTTTTTTCTTATATCCAACTTTAATTGCCCAATTAAGTGTTTTCTAAGTGTTGATCCAAATTAGCTGCTGCTTCTGTGTAAAACCTCTGTTACTTAGAAATTATGTAACTATATAAGATTAACAGATTAATGGATAAATATTTAACCACTTTATAGCCACGATTTTAACTTTTAAAACATTCCTTTCGCAGAAGATCACATTAGCATGTAAAATCGTGATCTGGAAAGTAATGTGACTACAGTGTAGAAGTAGTGGAGTAAAAAGTAGGCTCACACTTTTCTCTCTGAGCTGCAGTGATGTAAAAGTTTTAAGTAGAGTACAATTACCGCAGAACTGTATGTGAGTGTTGAGTAAATATACTTGGTTCTTTTCCACCACTGCCTTGCACCTTCACATCTTCACATCATCCTGTTCAACGGGATCACATGATGCAATATAATCTGTGAAGTTTTTTGACAATCAGCATGACGACCTTTTGTGCCTGAATAACTGAAGGAAACTCAACAATTGTAAATTGCTCTGGAGTCGCAGGCTTAAGCTAACGAAAATGCTGCATCTGGGTCCGGTCTGTGTTTAGGCTCAAGCAACAAAAGCCCTTTGGCTATAGTTAGGAAAACGACTTTTTAGTTTGTGAAAGTCGCAATATTAAATGTGTGGGAATCACAGGGAGAGACTGCAATTTTGGTTTCCTCCCAAGTGCAAAACTGAAGTCAAAGTGTCCCGCATGAAGGTGCTGCCATCATATGCTGGTGACGTTGGTGGTGATCAGCCAAAAGGTGGGTTAGAGTTAGCTTTCAGTAATGACTTTGCACAATTTAAAAGAAATATGAACACTTGAACACACGAAAGCATGATAAGTGCTACCTAAGATGACAGACAACATTGCTGAGGAAAATTTATTTGTGGTGTCTTTGATTATTTAGTTTGGCCCATGTCCCATCTGCTAGCATGGAGGCGCGGGTTTTATGACCTATGCTGCATCCAGACACCAGGGGGCGATCGAGATGTCTTGGCTGTCATATTGTGTATTTTATTTTTGTAGTCACCGGTCATGGCCAGGCACACGATTCCTATCAAATAAAGTTTATGTTTATTTCACAACCTGCAATGATCCTGGGTTGTCCTGTCCGCTGGTGCCAAAGTACCTCCACTGATGTCAAACTTTTTTTGACACCTCAGATGCACGGCGAGCTGTGCCATCGTGCACATGAAAGAGAAAACAGAGAAAGCCACAACAGAATTAATGAATAATAGGTGTAATTTATGATTGAATGGGGATTTTGCATCTCTTAAGTGCACACTGGTGCGACGTGCCCCAACTTGTGGCTTCGCAGAAGAAAAAATAAAAAACAAAAAGGCAGCTGTTTAGTGAAGACTTTATTTCTGTGTGAGGACTGAAATGAAAACAAACTCCAGGAGTGTTTTAATTAGTTCACTGTTCTTGAGATATCAGTGACAGCGGGTCGGTGTGGAGGGGAGGGCATGATTACATCAATAACATCGTTTAACTGTTAGACATGTTATTTTAGACCTCCTTCAAGCTGTTTTCGGAAACCCCCGTCCTGAGGGGGAGTTCTCACCTCAGAGCTGCTCATCCACAGCAGCAGCAGCCTCCCTGTAGAGACATGGGATTTATGACAGGCTCTCGCTTCCATGAGTGGTGACAAATAGTTTGTTAAAATTACCCAAAGTATGTATAATTGTTCTGATGTCACTGTTGGGCTTTGATGAATTTCTTGGCTTCTTGTTTTTTGGCTAATTCATCAACTTTTGTGGCGGCAGTGCAATCCATTTGGAAGCAGATGTGAGTGGCTTTCAGAGCTCTTCTGAGTGGGATACAGTATGATTGACCCTCCAAAGCACGCAGGCCTTTTTCACTGCTACTAATTATGCCACTATAAATCTTAGGGGTGTGTCATGGCTGCATTGAAGTCAGAGCAGGGACAGTGGCTTTCAGCTGGTGCGGGATATGAAAGGTGGTGGGGGTGATGAATGCCCATGGGCCTCCGCTTGATGAATTGGGCAAGGGGTTGACGAGGAGTCAGGGATGGTCAGGCTTTGTGCGAACAGACACCAGGGCCCTCGCTGCAGAGTAGGATGAAAGGAGGATTCGTCTCAGCTAAAAGGGTGGAAGGAGAGGGATTAAAGAAAAGACAGAAGGGGAGAAAGAGAGAAAGAGACTGAGCAAGTGAAACAGTAATAGAAAATTAAAAGGAAACAACCCAACTCCCTTTTCTTCCTTCCTCATGAGCATGTTCTGACTTTTACTCAGTGTCCATCTCTTGTGCACAACACTGAGATCACCCTTAAAGGCTAGTAAGTGTTAGAATCAAAATCTAGAGTTAGTAAATTTCGATTTCATTTTTTGGTAGCTATTAAAGCTACATCTGTTGCCGGTCAGTTATATTTTATAGTAGACATGGCAGATTTACAGCCGCAGACACACACACACACACACAATCCAGAGTTAAAATGTTCCCATATGCTGGGAACCTGCAGAGGATATAGAAATGAAGATAATGACCTCAAGTGCATGGCTGCTGCTTTGAAGTTGCTCTCCCATGAGTCACAGCGGGAGAGTCAAAATTGAAAATGAAGTTACACTTGCAGCGGGAATTGGGGGCTAATAAGAGCCTCACCTGTTTGTTTGGATTAGACAAACTTCATACATGTCCTCTTCAGAGGGGCGAGCAGAGGTCTGCTTGGACAAATCAAGATGGTATGTTGTACGGCCTCAGATGTGTTTGACTCGATTATGCAGCAGGCAAGAGGTGCATGTCTGTATTTTGCAGAGTTGTTGTTGAAGTTACATGAATAGCTCCCATTTTTAGGAAATACGTTTCTTTTTTTGCTCAGAGTTGGATAAGAAGATCAGTACCACTCATATCTGTACATTAAATATAAAGCTACAGCTGGTGAGCTTAGCTTAGCTTAGCTTAGACTGGAAGCAGAGGGAAACAGCTAGCAC
>JAQFJA010000026.1:10145707-10156383 GCA_029874485.1 Naso brachycentron | reverse complement strand
CCCCCCCCCCCCCCCCCCCCCCTTGTTTCCAGTCTTTTTGCTATGCTAAGCTAACCAGCTGTTCGCTTTAGCTTCATATTTGACAATCATCAGAGCATTATCAGTCCCTCTAACTCCATGCAAGAAAGTCAGTGAGCATATTTCCCAAATAATAAAACACTGCCTTTAAACATTCTCTGTTATATTTTTCTATTTTATCTGGTGAATCCCTCAAAAAGGTGCCCAAAAAACTGTAATCTCTCATATGTGAACTCTTCCTCTCTCCTCTCATACTGGTTATAGTGGAGCCACTTGCAGCCTTCTTCTCCTGTGATGGACACCCAGTTTAGAAGAAGGCCTCCTGCTGCTCCTGATGGCTCACAAGTAATCATCAGATCTGGGATCGGGTTCCTCGAGCCCCTCTTAACCCCAGCCAAGTGAGGGCATGAAAAAATGGCTGACTCAATGTCGGTGGCTATTAGGAATGAGACCTGGTATCTCATACCACCCGGTTAACAAGGCCACTAACGGGGTCAAACCCCTGCGTCTTCCTGGCTAGAAGAGCAGCACAACAAAGTGTAAGCTGCCGAGCAGAGCTACAAACTCCCAGTGAGAGAGCGGAGAGAAAGGACATCATCTGTTCTTATTTTACCTTTTGTCAAGCAGCATGTGGAAAATGATCTTCACTGTGAGTTATTTGCAGAGCTGGATTCCGTGTTATTTCATTCCCTAGCAGAGACATAACAGAGAGGGTCTCCTCTTTCACGCAGGTGGTCCTTCGGCCTTGTTCAAGGGCGCTGTGTGCGCTGGGGCAGGGGCGGGAGGGTACTTGGGTGGGTGGGGGTTTGGGGGGGGGGTAGACAGATGCATGCGAATTTAGGTAATGGTGTAACATTTCAGCGTCTGCTTTCCTTGGCCACCCCTTGTAAAGATAGTGTTAATTAATTTGTTTGCTTTGCTTTCAAACACTAACGAATGGAGCCCTCCAGGTTTTGAAAAGCCACCAGTATGCAAGGAACACAGTCTAAAACCAACATTTGTTGTACAAATTGCTTGCATATGTTCTTGGGAGAGGGAAAAAGATCCTTGTCATGACACTCCAACAGAGATGTACCTCTATTTTTTACTCGATGGGAAAACCTTGGTAGGAATATTTCAAGTTTGTCTCCAACATTTTGATTTAGCAGTTAATTATTCGTACTCCAAACTTGTGGTTTTGCTGTTTTCACCAGACGGTGGACTTAAATATAAACTGGAACACTAAATGCTGCATTTCATGGCCTAATCTCTCTACTTATCCTCGATTTAAATAGGGCATTTAAACTTTTTACTGGCTGATTCTTCTGGTTATTGTCACAGCCACTTATTCATCAATGAATGCAAATCTTAAGGCGATGCAGACAAATGAGACTGATTAATTCTAGTCTCACATTAGCTGCTGCTTCGCTAATGAAAGGAGGGCTCGCGATCTTCCACCTGTCCATCCACGCTGTAATAACATCAACAACAGCTCGACTTGTGTTTCTCAGCTCTGCAGGGCTGTGGTCTGATGTTAGAGAGTGTATATGCGTGATCATGATCCTGTCTGATGAGGGTACAGGCCCTCAGAGCGAGACTATTATTCTTACAACAACACAGAGCAGGAATCTACCCTCAAACAGATGTTAGGAGCCCTTTGTAGAGCCTCTGGCACGGAGCCCAACCCTACCTATCTGCACAGCTATTTACATGGCAATCCAGCTGCTCAGCCTCTCTCGTTTTCTTCTTCTCTCTCTTTCTTTCAGCCCTCCCTTGCCCCCCTCCTCACTCTGCCTGCCTGTGTCCATACGTTCACATTCCCCCTCTCTTTCTCCTCCTCCCTCCCTTTCTCCCCTCACTGTTTGAAATCAAATACCTGCTCTCATATAAACTTTGATCAATCAAATGTACTAATTTGTTTAGCTGAGGAGACAGTGACATACTGATGCAAGTTCAGTTACAGAGAGATGAAAAAGGCCAGGCGTCTCGTATCTTAGAATATCTCGGTGCTGACGCAAACCTTTACCCCACACTTTATATTTAGTCAATCCCCTTTCACAGAAAAGCCAAATATATCCCCAAATTTTCTACCTGCTACACTGACTTATTGTCCCCCTAGTCCAAGCAGATGTGGGAGGGAAGGATTTATAATGATAACCGTTCTGGGAATCAGAGTTTATATTTGCTTTCTCATTAATCTTGGGAGGTGATATGAAATACTTTGCACTTCTATTTTAGCCAGCACGGCCTTTGATATGTGCATACCTAAAGTAAAGTCATATATTTAGTTTTATTTAACTCATCTATTAAGTTTCGAGTAGGCCTACATAGGGGACTGTAAAAAAATTACTGGAGTAGGCACAGAGGCTGAACCTTCTGTTTCTCTTTATAAAAAGAAAGGCCCTCCTCAGCGTTGCTATATTTTTCTCTGGACCCTCCTCATGAGTAAGAGAAAAACACATTTTAAAACCTTCCTGAATGTCTAAAATAATATAACCATACAAAAAAGATATATTTACTTTCACTCTCAAAGCAAGCTGTCCGACATTTGCTCTTGTGTCTTGCTCGGTCACTCTTTTTTCTCCTCGTCTTTAACATCCCCCTCTGTCTCACCTCTCTGAGTAGCTCTGAGTAGCAGATCTACCGTGCAGCATGCCGCACTGCTAACAGAACTAACTAGCAGCTGTAGTTAGTGGCAGTTAGAGGGTATTAACTACCTAAATCACAAGCCTGTTTTCCAACTTAGTGTGAAGTGAATCTTTCAAAAGTTCGCAATAAATAAAAAAATAAAGAAAGAAACGCGAATTAGGTGCGTTTCCATCAAGTGGTTGGAGTGGATAAACTACGCTAGTTTTGTCGGAAGATGGCAGTCTAGGCAACATGCCATAACATGACTGTAATATTATGTAGAAGAAGTAGAGGTTACAAACCAGAAACAAAACAAGTAGGCTAGTTGCCATGGCAACGTATAACTTGGCAATGGAGAGAGGTCTGCAGGAATTACTTTGAACTTTTTGATCTCCTCATCAGCCCACACGTGTCTGTTGTTGTTGTTGCTAGCAGCCATGTTGCCGCAGGAAACCAGAGAGCATCAGCGTAAACAGCCGTCACGTGAGTTCGGTGTTATCTATGTCACAACTTATTCGGCAAATGTGTTTCCATCTCCTAATTAGCGCTTTAACTGTATTTCGCAGAAGTCAAAATCCACCTCAAGCAAGCGCAAAAACTTTTCTGCAAATTTTGCATTTTTGTTTTTTGTTTTCTTTTTTTGTAATTTTGGCGTTTCCATCACCTTTTCCCCATGCAATACTAAATCTATTTGAGGACAGAGTGATGGAAACCCAGCTACTTGAGTTGAGGCAGAGTAGCTGAAGAACATCAGAGGCAAAACCAATTAACATTTTCTCCATAAAATATCATCCAGTTTCACACACACACACACACACACACACACACACACACACACACACACAAATCAATGAATGCTGTTAGTGTCTGTGATGGAGTGCTTTATAGCTTTACACTCATTCTGCCTGCTCACTCAAGTTCTCTCACTCAGCTGCTGATCTGGACGCAGACTGACTGACACAGAGATTAATTGTTGAAGGTTAAAGGTGAAGACAGGTTCAATAGTTTCATAATGTTGCCCTAAAGAGCATTTGAAAATTATTAAATTTGATGTTTGTGGAACACTGATTTTAACACAGCCAACAACTGTCAAAATTATGTAAGATTTTTGCTGTATGACCAAATGCACCTTTATGACCTGTAGTGCAAAAACAGTCTTTTTGCACAGTCCCTAAGAACAGGAGCCAAATTGTTGCTGCTAAAATAGGTGAAAGATTGTGGACAGACTATTTTTAGAACTAGGCTATATTTGTTCACTCATTTAGCTCTAACTCCTAATTATGTATCCCTTGTGTTGTTCTAAAATGTCACTGTAATATTTTCATTTTCATTATCTTTAAGCTTTAATAAAAATCAGAATGACTTAAATGATGCAAAACAGGTTTTTTTTTTTAGCACACAGGATGGATCTGCTCCTTATTAACAGGCAGCTCAGTGGCAATATTATCCTCTGAAGTTAATTAGACAAGCAACCCTCATGCAAATGAAAAGAAATGAAATCAAAGTCCTCTGGGCCGCTGATGCTGGCCGACCCGTCAGTAGAGGGTGCTGATGTTTTCCCCTCTCAAAGCCCGGCCAACATCTCAGATTGCCTCAGAATCATGCAATGTCACGCTATGACAAATGGAGATACATTAGTTAATTAAAGTGGAGAGTTCAGAGTGGGGTGATGCAGCTCGTCCTCTCTTTGCTTTTTTCATTCTTAAACATTCCTCTCTGTCACGATGCGAAGGCAGAGACCAGTCCAACTCGCTGACTCTTCTGGCGTGATTGGATGAGTTCTTTCTCAGTATCTGTAATCAAGGCCTCCAGCTTCTGACGTAGTCGTGCTGTTATTCTCCCCTGTGTTGTTGACTTAAGTGAACTCTCAGATCTGGTATATTAGTAGAGGTAATTTCTGTGATTTACAGTTTGGGGTGATTGTGTGTGCCTGTGTATGTGAATGCTGTAAGTTTGTTTACCAAATAGGGTTAACAGAAGGCATGTCCTTCGCATGCTCATTGACATTGAACAGTTTTTCCACCAGAGTTGTTTTAATTGACCAAAAGTGTTTTTTGGCAAATGAGGAAGCACCGAACTAGCTAATCAGGGCAGCAGGTTCATTGTTGATGATTTGTTCTGGGAGGCTGAAATGGAAAAGAAAACACAGAAACCCACTGTTTCCCTCTGAAGTTTTCGACCTCTCCGTCTTTGATGTTATAGGGGCAAATAGTTGTTAGGTTGAGACAGTCTCTCTGCTGCCAGAAACAAGGCTGGAGGCTGAGACAGGTGCACTGTGTTCATCACATCCTGATGGAAGAGACTGAGGGCCAAGATGTTGTTCTCAGCATGTTGGAAGTGTTTGTTAACAGATGGAGACATGTGCTGGCAAACGTTACCTCACTTTGTCCAGAGAGAAGGGAGAAAAAAAAAAGGAGGAAAGCAACATTTGATTTTCAATGGCACGAAAGACATTGTGAGAGAAAGAAAGAAAAAAGATATGCAGTTAAATATAATGTATAGTAGAAGTGACCACAAAACCCCCTTTATGAATGATGTGTTTTAAATTCAATCAACAACTCAAATGGTGCAAAACCACAAGCTGGTAAAGGATTTTCCGTCAGGAAATCTTTTTTTTTTAACCCGTCTGTCATACTTTTCAAGCACGTCTCAGTCACATATGTTCCTCTGCAGTCCACTCCTCTATCTGTGTTTGTATCACAGCTTTATTTCTCTTGTAAGGTCATGCAGCTACAGCTGGCATCAATATGACAGGGCTTTTTTTCTGCCCGAAACCAGCGCTGGAAAGTTATATTCATAGGGCTAATCAGTTTAAAAGATAATGAAAACAGAGATTGTTTACAGAGATTAGACCCATGGAAATGGAGTAATCAGTGCTTTGAAAGGGCACTGACAGCGGTGGGCTGGATTACTGTCTGTAGAAACTGAGCAACGCCGCTCTGACTCTCCATCTCTAACAAGCTTTCAGAGCCCTGATGTCATCACAGATAGAAGATAGAGTACCTTATCCTTCACTCCTCTCCGTTTGCTCCTCTTTGCTGGAATGGAATTACTCAACATTAAACAGATGGGGCACCTGTCAGCCAGATGTGTTTGAGTAATGAACAAAGTGTAGGATGAAGTAAGCGTTTTGACAAAAATGTCCACAGAAAAATTAATCATGGACTTAATTTCTTCACGACCCCATTTTTTTTAATACGCTGTATGATTTATGTGGCAGTGGATTGACTCATATCCGAGCAGAGTTACTGGATTACTGTAAGAAAGTCACCAAATTCTAGGCACAACTCAAACTCAGGAGAAATTTGTAACATTTTAAGATCTCATAAGCATATGGATTATACACTTAATTTGACATGAACCACATGAAGTAGAGACTGACTTGTTTATTCCTCTTGAGGGCAGGTTTTAATTTGTGTGGCTTACATAGCGTTGTTTGTTGGCTGAGCTATCCGATCTGATTCTCATTTTATTGATTGGAGAGACACATGGGGCCCAAGTTTAGTGAGGGACGGTCTCCCTAATATGAGTTAACCCCAGAAAAGCCATGAATGTAATGATTAGTATCTCAGTCCTCATCCAGCGAGGGGGGAACATGTGTTTAAGATTTGGACTTGTACATGGTTGCCCCCTTCACCAGCCAAACACAACTGGTGTCCTTTAGCAAACTGCTGCACATAGTGCAAGTACACGTCTCGCAACATGTCTTCTGACAGAAAAAAAGATCTCTGAGAAAGATAGAGTCAGGGTTTGTTTCCAAAAAGATGGTTGGTATGAATTGCCAGAACAAGAGGCAGAGCAGCTCCTTCTGGCTCAGGTTTTGACTGTTCTAGAGCCTTTCTTCCTGTTATTGAGGGAAAGAAGAGGGAGACACCAGAGCTAAATGTTTGCACCGTGTGAACATTTGCTGCAAATCTGAAAAAGGATAATGTGGCAAGCCCCAAACAGATCAGAACCAAGTGTACATTATAGCTTTGTTCGCTCTATGACTGATCGCGAAGACTTTAGAGGAGGGATCCTTCTGGAGAGAAGAGGATGGGTGTGAATCTTTTGTCTCGGTCTGAGTCCACTTTTGGCGACAAAACGCTGTCAGTTGAGCAGCCCGGAGAGGCGAATCCCCGGCCCACCGCCTCTGACCAATGGCTCTGACATCCTCTGCTCTGGCGCTGCAGCGTCCTGGGGGAATCTTTATTCAGATCAGAATACAGGGCAGAAACCTCCTATAAAGTCCCACAATAAAGTGCAACAGAGAAAGCATGGAGAGATCACCATAAAAATGTCATTTATCTTTGGGGATTCTACTTTTCTGATCACACGTCCTATTTTTCCTACAAGTTACTTTTCTGTACTTCAACAAAGAGGAAGGAATTTACTTTTTTTTTCTCTTGGTGCTGCTGCTGTCACATTTTAAGCTGTCTTAAGACTGATGGAAAGGTTTGGGTTTGTAAAGCACGGCATGTAGTCCAGTGGAATCCATTAGTGTAATGCCGTTGTTTAGGAAATATGGCCATTTGATTGTGTAGGAGACACTGACAGTGTACTTGACAAACAGTCGGCTGATCCATTTCCTTCCCAAAGGGGAATGACAGGGGGCTGCCTTTGCTGCAAGCGGCCCCACTGTGTGCCTGTAAGAGCTGAGAGTTGGGTGGTCTGTCCATCAACGGCAGATTTGGGGTTAGGCCTGAGAAAAGCAGCTCACCCATATCGATTTCAAAGAGTGAAACCCTAAGCGCCGGCCGCTCTCTGCTCGCTGCAGCCTGTATGCACAAAGACACCTGTTGTCCAACTCTTATACAAAGGTTTAATCAATCTAGGTGTTTGCAGCCAAACAAACACAAATGCCATCTTGTATTCAGTTTGTTAAGTTTCACCTGATTAAAAAAAAAAAAGTGAATGTTTGCAGTTTTGCACTTGGCCAGTTGCAGTGATTGAGCAACAACGCCAGACCACTGATTGCACACAGTTTTTAATGTCAGGCCTCAGGATTCGCAGTATTGTGAGAATATTTGAACCAGATACGATTTTCCAGTCACTGTCAGTCTGTAACATGAGTATGACAGTAATGTAGTGCTTCGCTGTTGGATGCTTGTAGTAAGATAATGCATTTTTGAACAAGGGGAGATTTCAGCGCTGTAGGACACCAGGATGCACTCCCTGTCCTCAAACTCACACGAACTTTGTGCAATCCCCAGAAAAAGGACTCTTCCAAAAACTGCTGGCTGTTGCGTCCCTGTTGTCGGCACTGAATAAGCAAACAAGAATGAAAAACACTTCAAAAAACACACCCATCACAGACATTTTGATTCACGATAAAAAAGACCTGTTTGGTCCCATAGAATTTTTCTTGTAACACAGTGGGTGATTTATTTTATTTGGCAAAGAAAAGCTGAGACGATATTTGTGTGTTACTATTGCAAAGACACTGTGGTGCTTGGTTCATGGTTACTTGTCCCTCGTATTTCTTAGTTATTATGAAAAATGACATTCACAGTAATTTCATTGATTTTCTTTGGACAACACTGGTTGATTTTGAGTTGACTTTCTACACTGGGGAGCAGCAAGAAGGCGCTGCCAGCTCACGAAGGCCAAGGATGAAATTCTTTTTCAAGTCGAACAAATAAGACCCAAGTTAAATAGTGTTTAGTCTAAAAATCAAGTAGCTTTAAATCATAAAAAACATTAGTATGGGGTATTTTGTCAAATTTTTGTTAAGCTTTGCAGATCTAATGTTTGTCCAAAAAGCTGGAAAATCATTTTGGAAAAATTGTTATTAAGTTTGCAATAAGAATGTCTTTCTTCTACTTCCATTAGAGATATTTATCTCAATAAATAGCAAGGGGTGGGGGGGTTCTCACAATTGAATTTTGTGCACACTTTAAATCTATTTCTCCCACCACTGGTTGGTATAAACAAAATTCATATGACACTACCGATAAAAAACAGTGAGAAATAGACAGTATGCATGATGGCATCAAGGGATGATGACACAGAGACATTAAGTAAGATGTAAAAGTTTGAAAAGTGGTAAAACGTCTAAGAAATTTAGATTTTTAGGTTATTTTATTCCAATTCATTGACAATAAGAAAGCCTAATCTCAAAGTCGCTGCCTGTGTGTCTGATGATATTTAATCCAGAAGCTAAAAAGCAGACAATTAACAAAGACTGAAGGTTGCTGAGGAAAGATGGATTTGGTTTCTACCTAAATCTTTCCAGTAGAGGGGAGGCAGATATGAATAGCTGTGGTAATTTGATGAGGCGCTGCCTATCTCTTGGGATCACACACTGAGAGGAGGCCTTGTTCACGTGCCAAATGGATTTATGGATTCAAATAGAAGTTTTCATTTCCTTGTTTGAGTCGACGTGCAGGGGATTAGAAGGGGAAAAATGTGGGCAAAGATAAAAGAAGTTATCAGACACACTGTGGTGACACAAAGGCTCTTTGGTTTACCTGTCGGTTGTTCTGATTTTCCATTTTGCTTTGAACCGTGTCTTGACAGGGCACTACAGCTAGGTGAGTTGGATTTTGATTAGAGTCCAAGAGGGTGAAGGTTTTTTCCCAGCTGAAAGTCTACTTTATTTACAAAACACAAAAGACAAAAGAATATTTGAGCTCGTGAGAAAAAAACAAAAACCAGAAAACAAATTGGCTTATAGAAGCAACACACCAAAGAGAAATAATCTGAAATTAAACTAGGCCTATATTTACTTTGAGTGAAATCCAAACATCATGTAATGCAATAAATCATGAGATCATAATTTTAATTGATTAAATATGTTCATGATTGCAACAGTAAATTTCATGTTCTTTGTCTGCTTGTTACTTAAGGTCCAGTCAATAGGATTTAGGAGATCTATTAGTAGAAAATGGGGGTGTGGGGAATTTACATTTGAGGCAGAATTCTTGCTTGGAAATTGCTAAATTTAGCTGCTAACAGAACTTGCTAGCTGCTAAATTGCATATTTTACTTAATACAAACATTTCTGTCAGTCAGGTGTGTGTCAGGTTAGCTGTTTCTCCCATTTCTACTCTTAATGCTAAGTTAAGCTAATGATACAGATGTGAGTGTGGTATCAATCTTCTCATTTAACTTGGTAAGTGCAGGCCATTTCACAAAATGCCCAACTATTAAACTGTGTCCGGAGAGATGTGTGATTCTATTGGACAAATATTTAAGACTGTTAAGTAATGAATGCTTGTTTTGAACAGGTTTAAACCCTCTTGGCCCTTTTTCTGTGGTTAAAGACTCTTGTTCACATCTTCAGTCCTTTTTACAATCCAGAGTTGGAATCAAACTCTCAGTCTGACTGCCCTTTGTGGTTTCAGAGGGCACAGGTTCAAATCTGTCAATGGTAAAAAAGAGCCGTCATCTCCTTTGAACAGCCAGTCACACTCTAATTTAAGGCATACAGATGAAATGCATGTGTATGTTTTCTTCTTCTTTGTGTGCCTGCATGAATGTGTGCATATTTTCTTTTCCCAACTTGAAAAAAGGATACTCAACTCCACAAGTGGTTTTTACGTTCTGAGAGTCTGACAACATTCCTCTTAAATCATTCTCTGATATCATCGACTTAATTTAATGTTTTCAAAGAGTTAGAACAAATCAGTATCACAGAGAACACAACATCAACTGGCTGCCAGCCACTCTGGATTGGATACGAGACTGTGTTGGCTAACACTGAACAAAACAGCAACTTCATGGATGAAATATGGAACTATTTGTCATGGCATCGTGTGTATTTTGACTTTAAACTTGCTCTTATTGGCTTTTGCGTGTGAGGCACAAGTGAGGTTATTAATTATCACAGTCTCTCAGGTCCAGTAAAGGCAACAGCTGCAGGACTTGCCGTCAGCTTTGTATATAAAGAGAGGGACAGAAATAGATCTTTGTGCCTCAGTGATGTGTTTTTCAATGCCATTTCATTAGAGAGCTGAAGAGACAGAGAGAAAACGGGACAATGAATACTGATGAAGCACAAAAAACCTTAATAATTTTTTAAACAGTGGGTCCTTCATTTCAAACAGTGGTTGACAAAGCTATTTTCTAAT
>JAQFJA010000026.1:10083510-10094355 GCA_029874485.1 Naso brachycentron | reverse complement strand
AGGTGGAGGCAGGCTAGCACTTCCCATTGACTACCAGTGTTTGAGCTAAGCTAATTAGCGGTGGACGAGCTCTGCCCATCTCTTCCTTGTTACTGCAGGCACAGTAAAAAGAATGGGATCTATGTTCTTGGCTGGAACTCGGGAGGGAGGCAAATAAAAAAAAAGGTGTATCCTTTTAAGGACTATTATGTGAGACAAGCAGTTTGTACCTGAAAACAACAGGTGAAGGCCCACAGAACTTGTGCAGAGTCTTTTTGATGTTGTCACTGAGGGTCGACTCATCCAAATACCAGGTGCTCTGGTCAGATGCTGAAGGGCCTGCTGTGGGGTCTACACACACACACACACACACACACACACACACACACACACACACACAATTACATCATATAGAGGTGCTGAAACGATATGGTAAAAAATTTGATAATACGGCAGTTATTGCAATTATGCTATGAGTTACAGTTTTTTGATTTCTTTTTAAAATTGAAAAATGTAAAAATGGAGTCTGCACCAAACAAGCACATGCTCTTAAATCTGGAATCGGGCCTGAAAGATATATGTGCGTGAAAATCCCCTCTATATGGGATTTTGGGGGCTGATGTTGATTCCAATATTAGAAAGCAAGAAAGTTCTGATAAGATATATCTGCTGACATTATTCATACATAATATCTGCTGAATGTTTTTGTCAAATACTTGTGACAAAGATATGTAATGGAGGCAGGATATCTTACATATTAACAAACTCAGTTTATAAACATCACTGAACTGAATAGTAAATGCTTCACTTATTAGTTCCACCCTCTGCTGGTCAAATTACATATTCACATCATTTTCAATCACTAGTCCAAGCATTTTTTCCAGTCTTAAATAACTGTTGTAATTTAGGCACATATTGGAAAACATATCAATACTGATATATCTGCCATTGGCCAGTATTGGCTGATACAATCGACCAACCAATATATTGTTAGGGCCTTAATCTGAAGTATATGATTTTGGGTTGGCCTGATGGACGATGTCATCAGGATTCATACCCGCAGCTGCACTCTAGCAGCGACAAAACTTTTCCTGGACCATTTTTAAAAGTTAAAACGGTAAGAGAAGCATTCAGTAGGCACAAAACTCACATTGTAACGTTAGTTGGTAAAATTGACTTGTCATAGTGCCTGTCATATCGTCCATCTTCAATAGCCAGCTTGCAACACATCGCCCAACCCTAATATGATACTTGACAGCAAAATATCGCTATATTTTGATACTGAATTTTTAAGATGGTCTTAATACTCACTTTTTGCAGTACTGACACTCTCCTCTCCAACAGCAAATTGTCACATGCACCGCTGTAGTGCCTACGTAGTGCCACCTTCTCTAGAAGTAAATTAACGTAGATGCTGTTGTTTTTTAAACACACAGTGCACAAGCCTTGTTATATTTATCTTTTAATAAAAATCTGAAACTTTATGCCCTCAATATTGTGTCATTTAGCCAGTATCTGGTGTGACATATTTTATCCCTATCAAAACAAACAAACAAACAAACAAAAAAGATTGCAGCTCCTGCAATTTGGATATTGCATTAAGCTGTTTTGGGGTTTTGATCATTTTTGATGGTTCATCTGTAATACATACATAAATACATTACACACTTTTCGTCCATACATACAGTATATGTCCTTGAGTCTGCCAGAGTGATCAGTAATGGTTTATTGCTTAACAATAGTGGAAATCCTTTCTAAGCACATGCTGTGCAAAATCATAGTAGAGAGGTAGTACAGAGAACTAGAAAAATTGCACTGGACTATATTGAACATATGTCTGTCTAATAGGCTTTTTGAAACAGTTTCTTCTCTTTTTTTCTCCTCTTCTCTGTGTGTTCCCTCCCTCCCTCTCTGCCTTCCCAGCTCACCAATGTGATGGTGCCCTTCATGTTTAAGTATGCAGTGGACGAGCTTAACCAGATGTCGGGACACATGCTGAACCTGAATGACGCGCCAAGCACTGTGGCTACCATGGCAACGGCCGTGCTGATTGGCTGTGAGTCCCAGACTTGTATTGCAATGGCAGGTGCCGTGCTCATCAGACGGGACTGTGGGACTGCCTATTATCTACAGGCTGACCTTTCCCAGCACATTCATATCAATGCCACTCCGCAGCCTCTGCCTCTCCCTGACATTATTTACATTATGTGCTCCGTTCTGGGCCTGAGTTCACCTCTATCATTCCATGCAGTCCTCTTGTGAGTGCTTAGGACTTTTCAGTGTGATACCTGTGTGCTCCCAAGACAAACAGAGCTGGATACATTTCTAAAGCAGCGGGGAAGAAATTGCCAATGTCCCTTTTGAAAGTGGTTGCATATTTTTTTGAGTTATGCAAAGGCCAGGGTTGTTGCTTTCACTTCATCCCGTGAGAGTGCCTCCCTTTTTTCTCCTCTTTGTCCAAGAAGGCCCTGTGAATACAAGAAGGGTCAGGGGTGACGTGTAGCATGAATGTGAAGTTTCTTCACGATAAGAGTGTTTTTTTGCGCTGAGCTGCTGATGAAAAGTAAAAATAGAAAAAAAAAATAAACATTTTTAACTTGACACCTAACACAAGTCACTCTGGCCTTGAGTGAGATCATCTTGGATGCTATGTACACTTAGCCCTGTGGCCACTTATTTTAATGAGTCCACTTAGGTCTTGCACACTAATGCTGCCTGTGAATAATTGGAGCACATGAACAGGGCTCCAGACAGAACGAATTAAGATGACGAGGAAGAATGAAGGGGATGCTCTTAAAGAAAGGAATTATATTTTGTTCCCTCTTTGCAACACTTGGGGTCCTGTACTCAGAGCCTGCAGTGACGAGTGTAATTTGGCTGAAAGGGTTGCACAGTGCTCATCCTACCTTGTCAGATGTGGACACATTGTTCATTAGATGAGCATTCCTATTTAACGCCACATTACAGCCCTTTGAAGAGCGGCAGACACAGTGATTATTACCCCGACTTTAGTCTCTGTGGATATGTCATGTATTCACACAACTCGGTGAAATAGTCACAAGAAGGCCATGTGTCTGTCATGCAGACTAATATTAATTCGTGACAGTCATTCTACCATCTGCTGGTAAAACCATGTATGAGAAGTGTAAAGGATCAAATAATTGGCTGTCTTGAAATGAGATTGACGATTTTATTTAATGGAAACTCATATAAAATCTAATATCAGGTAGCATATGACTCCCTACATATGACACAATAAGAATGTTTTAAAGGAAGGCCATGCTGGCACCCACCCTCATCGTACAGATCAGCCAGAGGAAATGTGGACTCAGATGATGGTGAAATTAAGGCTGGTCGTTGACAACTCATAGTCACCTCTCCCTCCTCTAGCATTCTGCTCACACATGTAGCCTGCTTCCCTCTACACACACTGAGCACACTTATGTACACTCAGATACCCTCCTTCCCTCAGTCTGCAGTGTGCTGGCCTGTCATAGCAGTGAGGCTTCAGACAGCATCTAGCTTTATAATTACAGAGGCTGCTGCTGTAGCACCGCAGAGCTTGCAGACCAGAGACGATGTGAAAAACCTGCCCTGCCACCTCATACAAGTTTTCACTTTAGAGCAGGTGACAAGCCTCCACCCTGTCTAGTCTGAGCTGTGTCAGTACTATATTACATGTAACAAGTCAGGAAAGGTATGGATCAGATTCTTGGTTTGCTGCTTTTAGTACTTTAGAGCTACATAGCAGTACTCAGTGTTTAGGATGGGGATGTATTCTCACAGAATAGCACTCAGCCCCCCTGTTTGAACCTCCCTGCGTCTCACAGCAGGTGTGCTAAACTGTCCGTCTCCTCTGCTTATCCCAGATGGTGTTTCACGGGCTTGCGCAGCCCTTTTCAACGAGCTGAGGAACACTGTGTTCGGCAAGGTGGCCCAGAGCTCCATCCGACGCATCGCCAAGAATGTTTTCCTGCACTTGCACAATCTGGATCTAAGTTTCCATCTCAGCCGTCAGACTGGAGCACTGTCCAAGGCCATTGACCGCGGCACACGGGGCATCTCATTTGTCCTCAGTGCGCTTGTCTTCAATCTAGGACCCACAGCCTTTGAGATGGCCCTCGTTAGTGCGATTCTGGTGAGCCTCACCGTGACATCCACATAGACAAATACTAATGATGGTAATCAGAAACAACACCTACAATTTACTGATTTTATGACTTTATTGCCGTTACTGTTTCAGTCTTTAATGTTACCTCAGGATCCTCCATCATCTTGACAGTCTTCACAGCAGATTGTCCGGAAATTAATTTCAGGGATATTGTCTCATTTACATTCTAAATGGGTTATGAATCCCCATGAACTTTTGGTGGCAACACAGAGAATGAGTGTCAATGATGAGTCCCAAGTCTGTGTAGCAGCTTAATGTTCTCCTGTGGAGTATGTCCTGAACTGACGAAGCCCTCCTCGGCCACCACTAAAAGAATGGCTCGTCTGTAGCTTCATGCTTTTATTCCACTGTGGACCATAATGTCAGCTTGCCTGTAATGAGGACAGACTCCATTACACAAATAGCTAAAGCATTAGCACGATTAGCTCTTGTAGTTTCCCCTCCATTTGTAACACTCAATTTCATAGTGGAATGGTCAAAAACAGTACGCTCTGAAATGTGACGCCAGCGTCAGGTGGTCTGAATTGGTTGTTTGACTTTTTATCACGCAGCTGTTTGAGAGGTCCTTTGTTTTGACTGTTCTTTTCTCCTCTGTAGTATTACAAGTGTGGTGGACAATTTGCAGCAGTGGCCTTGGGTACCTTATCAGCATACACCATCTTCACTATTCTCCTCACCCAGTGGAGGTAACAGTAAGAATGTTTGTGCCAGTACTGCATCTTTCTGTAGTTCAGATGGTTGTTTTATTGCTTATGCTTGTTATCACTTGAAAACTATCCAGCAAAAAGTTCTGTGGTTCTCTGTTTTGACAGTAATGATGATCACTCATAAACTGAAATACAGTATGTACATAAGAAAGTGCTTATGTGAGTGTGATTATGTCTCGGCACACAGGACTCGCTTCCGGATAGAAATGAACAAAGCAGACAATGAAGCTGGCAACGCAGCTATTGACTCACTCCTTAACTATGAGACTGTTAAGGTGAGATTCAACCCCTTCCTCTTTTGTCAATCCTTTCCTTTTATTGCCTCCTTTCTATCCTTTCACTTCTCTTAGGCCAGGCTCTTTGACGTGAACAAATACTTACTTGTCTGTGGTAATAGTGTTCCAGTGGCATTATTTTCACTGTCGGAATTTGCCTTTTAATCAAAGAAGAGCTCTCTGTCTGTTTCTACGCCTCTAACCACGTTGACACACAAATCTTGTTGTCACAACAAGTGCAAGTAAAGCTTTAAAGTCAAGTTTATGGCTGAACTTGCGGGCTGAAAGGACTGATAGTCACTATCAGGTTTACGTAAAGGTTATCACAGAGCAGTGTAAGCCCACAGACCCAGGCTGGGAGTGCAGTTGTGGAACCTTTTTTTCATGCAATGATTCAGCATTTGGTGAGATTTAAATGTTTGTATGCCATAATACAATTCTTCTTGTATTCAGTTGACAATGAGGTAAATTAATAAACATGCTATTTCCTAATTGTTTGAGGTGTTCAGATACTGTTGAACAGTTCTCATGCCTTAAGAAATGACTCATATATTGCTTGTACATATTGTGTACATATTAACCGAATGGTGCGGCTAGCGATATCTGCCAGTTGTTTTCTTGATATTTTGATTGTAAAATGTTAAGTTCTTCTCGTGCAAGGTAACATTTAACATTGCTTGTTTTGTGTGATCAGTAACCCAAAACCTAGAGGTATTCAGCTTACTGTCACAAAAGACAGAGCAAATCAGCAAATCAAAATATGGAATTAGATAAAGATTGTCAAACTTGAAAAATTTGTGGCTTATTTATGAAAATAATAGGCAATTGTTTTCTGTCAATCAAGAAACCAAAACATCTTTTCAGCTTTATATTGACTCATTCACACAGACAACTGAGAAAAAAAAAATCGTCTTTTTAAAAAAAAAACAAAAACCAAACGCTTCTTTTCATCTCTTTCAAGGTAAAGTTGTTCACCAGTCATTACGAAAAATGAGCCATTCAGCACTGACCTTTTTTTTTTTTTTCCTTTTAGTCAGTAACCTAAATTGTGTCTCAGTTGTCATGTCAATTGGTTGTCACGGACCAAATGAAATATCACAACATCTTTTGATCAAATATTGGTCCATGTTGTAGGTATGCCTATAGACAATGATTTTATTTACTAATCAGGGATATAATGATTAAGTGGGTAAAGGTAAATAACAGAACAGCTGGAACAGTCTGGACAGAAAATTAAATCATTTGAATTCAGACCTTGAAAATAGGAAAAGACAACACTTTCGGTGTCATATCACCACATAAAGATGTCCAAGATATCCAAAATCTAATGATACTTTGATACTAATGATACTTAGATTTGCCAGATTATCTATATAACATGGATATATTGCCCATCGCTGGTCTCAGTTACAGTTTTGAACTTGGCATGTTTGCACCTGGAGGCTTTTTCTTGAATAGAAATGTCTGCTGAGGGTCAGGGTAGTTTATGGGTGAGTGTTCTTTCACAGACACCTGACTGATGTGATGTGAAGCGGATGAAAACGTTGCTTTATGCTCTTCTCAGTGGTGTGGTTGTCCCAGATCTTCATCTCATGCAGTTTTAAGCCTCCTTCTAGGTAACCACATCGTACATGCTAGTACACATATAAACATAATCACCTTCCAGTTTTGATGCTTTGTTGGCTGTTCCAGATATATTTTGGTATCTGTTATTTTCTTTGCTGTATTATTTTGTGTCCTGTTTTCCTTTAACGTTTTGTTCAGTGTTATTTTGTGTCATCTGTGCCAATGCGGCCGGATTTAGCATCACTCTGAGCTGTGAGTGTGCATATGTAATTAGATCTCCGCCCACTCAGAAATCCGTTCCACTTTCACAAAGGGCTGGATGAGAACCTGAACATGGTGCCTTGCACTGCTTCCATTTGTCCTCCATGTGCTTCTTTCTTCCCTCCCTCTCCCTCTCTCTCTCTCTCTCTCTTTCTGTCTCTCTCTCTTTCTGTCTCTCTCTTTCTCTCACACTGATTTCCTGCATTTCCCTATATGCAAATCAGTGGCAAGTCGGTAGCAGCACAGCAACACTGCCTTTAGCTACAGCAGCAAATCGCCCACTTAACCAGAGCAGAGGAACAATAGTGCAAACTAAACAAACAGCAATATTAGGTAATTGGCAGCAGAGTTAAGGAGGGTCGTTGTTGTGATCATGCCGTAGTTTCTGTGTGCTGAATTTAAGAGATGTGCTTGCGGCTGATTCATAAGGCATTTTTTTCTCTAAATGATATTTGTATGTCTTAATCAGAATTAGAGCTGCTTGTGTGGTGTAACACTTAAGAGCTATCTGTGCTCTGTTGGTAGGTGTCTGTGTAAGCTGTTGCAGATGTAAATACAAAGGCTTACAACAGTGCCAATGATGAATTTCTGCAGCAATTCTTGTTTAACTTGCAAGTGATGCATAGGCTCACCTTGTAATTTGCCTAATATTTTCTAAACTGTTCTTTTGCTATAATCACTAGATCCACAGCCTGCTCAGCACAGCAGGCTTTGAATTTTGTTTTATCGCCCTCCACATCCTTTAAGATCAGTTGGGAGGAGATGAAGATAGAGAGACATGAAAAAGTGCTTTAGAGGCCAACTGAGACCCAGACTACGCCCAGAGCGGTCACCGAGAACAAATGCAGCCTTGAGGCAGGCTGTGCTGAAGTGCCTATCTACGTGACACTGCTCTCCGTGCTTCCTTAACCTTTAACCTTATCCATATTTTGTGCCTGTCCCCCTTTTTCTCTCAACTCACACTTTCTTTCCTTTTGTGAATCTCTTTGCCGCCTCCATGCCCTGTGCAACCTTCACTCATCCTTGTCTTTATGTTTCTCCTTTTGGCTGCAGTACTTTAACAATGAGAAGTATGAAGCTGAAAAGTATGATGGATACCTGAAGATCTATGAGTCAGCCTCTTTAAAAACCACGTCCACGCTCGCCATGCTCAACTTTGGCCAGAGTGCCATCTTCAGCGTCGGCCTCACTGGCATCATGTTGCTGGCCAGCAAGGGCATTGCTGCAGGTGAGTGAGCTAAGAGTGTTGGCTGGTCCGTGTGTGTGAGTGTGTGTGAGTGTGTGTGTGTGTGTGTGTGTGTGTGTGTGTGTGTGTCTTCAGTTTTGAAAAATCCTTCTCTCAAGATCTATAAACTATGAAAGAATTTGCTGGCATCCAGGTGTAAAGGTGCAAAATGCCTGACCTGAATTCACCTCTTCATGCCCATAATCTGTGTCCACAGCGCAACATGAAAAAAATATGCATTTGGAAATGAGAAAGCTTAAAAAAACACCTCAAAACAAAATCAAATGGACAGATGAAAATGACAAGTAAAACCTTGACTGAACTGGATAATAGAAACTAAATGAGAACAAAGCACAGCAAGCATGAAAAAGTGGCATGAATAGGAAATAAAACAGCCTTGAAGCAGAAAATGAAATCACAGTGGGTGGAGATAGATTCAGACTGCAACATGTTTTGTCTGCTCTCACAACTTGAAAGAAGAAATGGCTTGAGCGTTATTTTTTTCTTTTTGGAACTTGTATCCAAAGATACACGTATGATACAATGGAGCCAGATTCTGTGCATCTGTGTAAGGTTGTCTGTTGCTGTCATGTAGGTACGATGACTGTGGGAGACCTAGTGATGGTGAACGGCCTGCTTTTCCAGCTCTCCCTCCCTCTCAACTTCCTGGGTACAGTGTACAGAGAGACCAGGCAGGCCCTGATCGACATGAACACTCTATTCACCCTGCTCAGTGTCGACACAAAGATCAAGGTAACTTGTCGACCTGACATGTACTTTCTTGCTTTGTAGCAATAAATTGCAAAAATATTTCGTGTTTTCTTTTCCTTTAATAAGAAAGAACGGTAGACATGAATTTTTGCACAATAGTACGCGAGTATAGAGTTCAATATGAAATCTGCAAGCAGAAATGATACAGCTTTTTATGAAGACTTTTTCTCAACAACAGCACATAATGTATAATTTCACGAGTGGTAAAAGATTTGATGCAGGGCTGAGTTGTACTTGGCAGCATGACATAGCTAACCTTTTCACATGTGCTGTAAAAAAAATGATAGGTTGTAGTCAAACATAGTAATTACATGCTTGATATGACTCAGGTGCATCCTCATCGATTGCCACTTGTAGAGCGCGATTCATTCAGAGCATTTATTAACCAGTTGTGGTTAGTAGCCATTTTAATTGATGCACCCTTAATTTTGGGTGATTTCACACTGTGTAAAAAGGCTGCTTTCCCTCATTTTCAGTATCAGTCGGCGCTGCCTCCCAGCAGCTTTTTTTGTTTTCGTCATTGATTTCAGTGAGGTCTTTCAGATGACAGACCACAAGCGTGTTTTGTGTAGTTTTGCTTTGTGTTCCTGAGAGTAGTGATGTATGAGAGTTTTTGTTGTTGTTGTTGTTGTTGTTGTACTCTCTGTGCAGATCATCTGCTCTGTCAGTGATAGTAAAAACAAGTGTGTAGCATTGAGTCTTCTAAACTGTAAGTGAATGAGCACCGTGAATATATGAAAAGAAGGGTGGAAATGTTCTAAAGGTTTAAACTGTTTTTGTTGAGCTTCCTGTGGTTCATTTTGCTTCTGTTTTGCTTCTGTTTCATTCGTATTGTTGTCAACGAAAGCCACCTTACTGTGCACTGATTCTTGCCTACAGTGCTGTGTTCTTGAGCATCCCCTGGGAATTCTTAATTTTCCACTTGGACTACAAATAAATTCTTTTCAGTATTGATCAATCTACCGCTCATTTTCCTGAATCAACAATAAATGCAGGAAAATGGTATAAAATGCAAATTATTTTTTCATTCATTGTGACAAATTTATAATGCTTATGTTATGTGACCAACAGTCAAAAACCTCAAGATATTTAATTTGTTATCATATAGAATAAAGAAAACCATTAAATCCTGACATTCGAAAAGCTAAAACCAACAAATGTTTGTCATTTTTTATTGGAAAAGAAAAACACACTAATGAAAATAGTTGTGGATATTTTAATCTGACTATGGACTGATCCATCTATTGACTGTCATTTTATTTTTAGTGCAAAAGAATGTACTGCACTTCATATAGGACTACCACACTGTATAGTCTTGTTAATATGAAATCATATGTTTGTGAATCCATCCTAAAACCACAGAGATAGTAAATGGTTTTCAAAACTAGATCCTGTTCGTTGAGTTAACAATCAACACAGATCAGAGTTTAGACATGCGAGTCCTCCATTTCTTCAATATCAGTATCTTCAATCATAATTTTAAACTGCAACTGTCTGACAAATTTATCAAAATTGGTATTGAAAGGATATAATTACTATAAATTAGGCATTGTGCAGATGCTTTGTCTTACAAATCATAATCCCAACATGTAAGGAAACATGCCTGTTAGTACAAACCCCTGCACAAATCACATCAAAATAATTTTTCTTTTCTTTTTTTTCCATGTAGTCCAGCCCCAATTTCATTGCATTTTTCCTTAATATTTTGCACAAGGCCACAGCCCACCTTGGGTCAGAGGGGCACATTTAAGTGCAACTGTGCGCTTACTGCCTGCTGCCTGACAATATGAATGCCATCGCCATTTCCAGCCTGTAATTACAGTAGGAGCAATGAATCTGTCTAGTTATTTTTCACTCATCACTAATACTCCTGTCCATTGTGATTCCCTG
>JAQFJA010000026.1:10050809-10064293 GCA_029874485.1 Naso brachycentron | reverse complement strand
CCCTCCCTCCATAGCAGCAGCCAAACCAGAGAGGGCTGCTCTGCACTCCGAGGGCCTGGCAAACACGGACATGCTCACATATAGCAGGACCTGGGTGGGCCCCAGTGCTTTTCGGGGGAAAATATGGCCTCAGTGCTCTCCTCTCCTCTCCTCTCCTCTTTCTCTGAATCCATTCATGACAACCGTCTGGTTAAAGTACACTGAGGGTTTAAACGATCACATGCCTTACAAGTCCTATCAGAGAGATTCCTGTGGAAGGCAGAAGCAAGAGCCCTTTGAGGATGGGAGGTTTTAAAAATAAAGAGCGAGAGAGGAAAGCAGTCGTATGCTATTTGAATGCGAAGTCCAGCCACGTTTTTGCACCGTGTTCATGAATTAGTTCTGCCAGGATAATTAAAGTAATGCATCAGGATTTCTGCCATTAACAAATAAAAGTCCAATTAAACTGGGGTCTATTAAACCACTTTCCGCGTTGCCTACTTGATCTCAATATGTAGGCTGGTGGCCACTGGGACCATGAGCATGCGGGCTTGACGTTCATAGCTCATTTCCTGCTTCCACATCAGACCCTTATATTGCAGACGGATAGATAATGTGAAATTTCCCTCGATCTGCTCACGCTCTCCTGGGCCCCCTTGTGTTTCAACTCACGGGATTCTTGAAACAGATAGTGAGACGTGATGCTGGGAAATTTGAGAAGGAGCCGAAAGAGGTGGGGATTTAATGCAGCGGACACAGGTGCACCGACATGAATGGTGTGAAAGCGACATCTTCACAACATGACTAGAGAGGGAGGAAGCTATATGACGGGGCTGGATTTTAATTGGTTTCACACAGTGTGCTCCCATGTATTGTTCTCTTTGTAATGGCACACACAGTGGCAATAACAGCTCTGTTTTTTGTTATATAATAACACTAATAGATTCATCGCCCCCTGTTCAATTTAAACATTTTTTTTAATTCCTCATGTAGGAGTCGGAAGAGTCACATATCCACGCTACTCTGGACGTGTCTACTGTCAGGGTCCTGAACGCTGGAATAATAAGGCACCTTCATTAGCCTTATCTTTGATTTGGTGGATGGAAAGGAGGAGAGGGAGTGAGGGAGGGGGCTGATGATGAGAGAGGGAGCAAAACATAGGGTAGGATGTACCATGAGAGAGGAGAAAACAGGAGCTGCAGAGGAGAGGGGGGATGGACATGGTTGGAAGATTAGAGGAAGGGCTGGACAGACAGAGGGAGAGGGGACAGAAAAAAAAAGGGAGAGATGGTGTTGTTGTGATGCTGGTGGTGGGGGGTTCAGGGTATGTCCTCCCAGCACAGCCAGTTTGGAACAAACAAGCGGTCGTGAAACAGACAGCGTTGTTTCTAATGGGAGAGAAGATGAAGAAGAGAGAAGCTCGCTGTGCCTTGGATGTTTCCCTGCACCTTTCATTTTCTAAATGCTGTTTTGTCTGTTCACCACTTAACAAGGCACCAGTGCCTCAGATAGGAACCACGCTTTATTTGCTGCTGTACATAATTACCAGCCATTCAACACAGGCTTGTTTGCTACTCTAAATGATGTTGTGAATTTATGTACAAATAAGAGACAGGCTATATTTTGCTGTAAATCTTTTCACAGTGTACAAGTTGAGTATTTGAAATTTATGGCATTGCTCGCGTTGGGCCTCAGATTTGTTGTAATTCATTTCACTTTAATTGCGCTGCTGTTTGTTGAGACTGCGCCTTTTGTGCCCTGATCAAACATTATAATTGGAATAATTGAATCGAAGAGCCATTTTCTCATACGTTGCAGTTGACGCGGGGAGCAGAATGACAGGAGCCTGTTGAGCAGATGCGGGCGTCTTCCTGTCAGATGCAGTCAGCTGACGAATGGCGCTTTACTTTCCATTTACTATAGCACGCCAGAGGCGAAACATAATCCATGCGCGACACATCTAAGCAGAAGTCAAATGAGAAATGTTTTTGAATATCTTAACACGGAGAATGTGAATTGGATTGCATACATGAATTTCAAGTTGGATTTGACCCTGATCTGTTGGATGATGTTGCTGATGATACAACAGCATGACTGCTATTCTACTACGAGTAATAATTATAATCATTCACAGCTAGTGGTCCTTGTCACAGGAGTGGGGCACAATGGAAATAATAATTAGGACTTCTTATTTCAGATGCATTGCAGAAGAGTGCATGAAGTGTGTATTGTGGCTCTTTGACTTCTAGGATGTACAGCTGTGTGTATACTCGCTTGTTTCTCTCTGTGCCGGAGTAGGAATTTCTGCTGGCTTTGGGTTTTCTTTAGCTGTGCCTCCTGTTATTCCTCACACATGCACACACACACACAGACACACACCCGCAGATATGTTTTGCCTTATAACAGTGCCCCAGTCTTTGCTGTCATGAAGAAGTAGCTAATTGTAACATAAAGAGACATGAAGGCCCGAGATGTCTGTTGCGCATTTATTCTGGGCTCACCTCTGACAGCAGCGCTCAGGTACGTGCTGAAGCTCTGTCATGCGCAAATGGACATTTTTCAACCCACTATCTCTCCGTGCTCCTCTAACCCATTTCCCCAAGTCATCATTCAGCGACTGTCAGAATGCAGCCCACATACATCACAGTTGAGCCAGTAAAATGCTCTCCAGAAGGAGTCAAATATGCACCTCTGTGTAGCCGCTGCCGATAAAAGAGCTAATTCATTATTTAGTCACACAAAGCCTCAGAGATACTTTGTAATATCTTGTGTACTGTTTGAGTTCAGGAGATCCGGATTTGCTGAATAATTGCAGCTGCTTTCTGTGCAATACCAACTGGGGCAGTTACAGTTTTTAGCTTTGCCTTTGAATAAAGTACAACATTTATTTTACAGATTGTGTAATATTTCTATGTCAAAAGTGTTGCATGTTTTTTTTTGTCAAAAAAGGCAAAGAAAACAGCAAACAGTGTTCTACAAGGCCGCACCATTACAGCCCAACTGTTTTGCCTGGCTGGGTTTTGAGGCTTTTTAATCAGTTTTAACTTTTTGAGTGCTGACTCATCCATCAAGTATGGCTCTGAATTCTTAGGCCAGTTTCACACCATTGATACATGTTTCATTGTTCAGCTTTCAGCTTTAATACGTTATTTTGTTTACTATGGTTCAAATACAGCACCACAAGCCACGTAAAAAAGTTCAGTGCAGTCACTGGTCATTATCTGAGTGTTGTGGCTTCATGTTTTTACACTTTCTAGGTTGAAACTTGGAGGAAGTAGGCTAAAGAAAAGTAGAGAGGAAGACAGAATTATAAAGCTGCAGAAAGGAAGAACGTGTACGGAGGGAGAACAACTACGCGGGTTGTTCCTGGTGCTGTTGATTATGTTTTTTACCATTATACCGCACTGTGAACAGAGTAAAATCCCTTTCACTGAGCCCTTTGCGAAATACTCCGTAGATATCGCTGTTCTTGCGGGTTGTTGAAAGTTGTGCGTTTATTTTGTCATCAGACCTGAATCTATGAAGCAATGAATCTCCATATGAGTCCAAGTTTGTCTGCAATTGCTACTGTCTTTAGCCTCGTTTATTGTAAAAAGTAAATGCTTGTCCTCCGAGCTGAGTTTGTTTGTAACTGTACTGAGACCACCTCTTCAGGTGAGTCTTGGTATGGCTGTTTTGGTCCACACCTGAGTTCGACTACTGTGTTTGCACATGCCAAAACATACTGCACTCGGTACCCAGAGCTCCTTTGAGTCGCACTAAACACTTTATTTCTGAAACAGCCCCTAGTCAGATCCTCCTTGCTGTTTACTAAACTTGTAATCATGCATTTTCTGTTTGGAATCATAGCTCCGTTTAGATTGTATTTCATGAAAGAAAGTTCGTGTTTTGGGTTAGGGTTATTTTGTGTTAGGATGAGGGCTTACCTGATTGGTCAGTAAACTGAATGGTCAAACGACAAAAAGAAAAAGAAAACAAAAAAAAGCCAAATAATCCCAAGTTTTATCACTGAAAGTTTAAGGATCTGCTGCCTTTTCTTTTTTTTTTTTAATAGTAAACATTATCTAAAGGTTTTTGGCCATTAGTCGGATAAATCTTGTTTTCTGCACGTTATAGACCAAATTATTTGATGATTAATTGAGAAAATAATCAATAATTTTGGTCTAAGTTAGGACAAATGGACACACTGTTGAATCTGATTTTTTTTTTCTAAATAGGTAGGCTAAAGTTTATTTTTATATACTTTTATTTATTCATTTATTTTTTTAGAGAAAGCTTTTTAATATTACTTAAAGTAGTTGTGAAATACAGTTTGTGAGCTTTGGCATTGGCACCAAACACTGATGACAATGGGATGCCCACGAATGAGCAGCAGGAAGTACATGCATGCCCCCCATCCATAGTGTCCAATAATCCCACTTCCAGTGTGAGCATTTATCTTTTCCATTTCTATGACTGCAATGATACAGCAATGTTTCTGTCACGGTGGTCTAAATACTTTAGGAGCATCAAACTGCCTGGTATTTTCCTTTCATATTCAAATGACGTTGTGCATAACCTGCTCCTTTGAGATCTGTCTCCGAGGTGTGTATATATGCTTGCTCATTTTGCCTTTTGTGTGCACTATTTGGGGGATTTGCTTATGGTTTATTTATGCAGGTAATTCCACTGAGAGAAACTCTTTGTCAGGGGAGAGCTAGTGTACAGTCTGCATGCATACTTTATAGCCATATGATCTAATAGGTTTAAAACTCGGTATCAAAGATGTATGCTGCTGTAGTGTTTTGGCTCCAGTGATGAGGCCTCTGGAGAGGTAGAGTAATGTGCATTGTGTATGTGTGTGTGTGTGTGTGTGTGTTTTCTGTTTTAGGTTCAGCCTGTGCTTACACAAGCCCTCTGTGCTGACTCTTAATCCCAAGATGCGTCGGATCTACCTGGACTTTATAACCTGACAGAAAATTAGCAATAACAAACACCCGCCTGTCTCTCTCTTATAGTGTGCCCACAACTGTGGAGACTACAGTGAATGCAGTGACAGCCTGCCAAGCACTCGAAAATGTGAATGTGCACGAATGCATGTGCACATGCTTATTTGGCCCCCTGAGCTTTTATGTGGGCATGCAAGTTTGTTTTTGTGTATACGCGAGTCAGTCGGCATTTGTATAATGATGAATTTACTATTTGTATTTTTTTCATCTAACACTGTACAGAAATGATAACGAGGGAACGCTGTTGTTTGGATAACACAAAGTGCCTACAAGGAACACATATTCAGAGGACAAAGGCTCCATTGTCGGGCAGAAAAGTAAAAAAATTGTAACAATTTACACTTTGACTCCATCTCTTGGGGCTTTCGGAAATGTTAATTTAAGTTCCCATTACAAAATGTATTTAAACCAGACTTAGAATTAATTCCATTATTCTTGGAGGCAGCTGGGGCTCCTGTATCCGTCGAGACGGTTTTCTGCTCCCTCCTGAGACCTGTGGGTTTTCCCATCACTTTTAAAATCAATTACCTTTCTACCTCCCTCGCCTCTCCAACTCGCTCTAAGTACTCTCCTCATATTCTTCATTAGAAACTCACCACTTCACCTAAAGCTCATATGAACACCTCAACCGCAACTTTGTGTATATGTAAGTGTTCGTGGCATATCTGAGTGCTCTCTCTGATTTGTTAATGTGTCTTAGGTGCAGCTATTGGCTCGCACAGATTGTTCTCAGTCGGCTTTTTCGCAGGATCTAGACAATGTTGCTGCCTCAGATAAAAATAGGAAGGCAATCTGTGGCTGGGTAAGACCCGTTAGCCCTATGTGACACTAAAGCCACAACAAAGACACTGCTGTACTGCTGCTGAGGAGCGGCTGCAGCCCTTGGGAGAGATCATGTTATTCTCCCTTGTGCGCCATCTCACAAACATCTCACCGCACTAACTGAGGGGAATAAGCTTGGATGGGCTTGACGGCTGCTTCCTATTTTAGTCATCGGCAGGTAGGCGGATGAGTTGAACTGCGGAGGATCTCTGTGCAGCGAAGTCTTCGTCTAATTAGTTTGTCTAATTATGTCTTTGTGCTGGAAATTTCTCAAATTAGTGGTATCGTGCAGAATGTGAGCATGCTCATTATGGTTGTCATGAGAATTGTTGCGGTGGTTGGAGAAGAGAAGAGAAAGGGAGAGGGAGAGAAAGAGTGTCATTGGAACCAAAAGCTCTCCTCGGTCCAAATCCCTTTATCAAACACAAGTAGCTTGTAATGGGAGATGTAACGCCCAGCTTCGTCCCAGGAATTCGCCGGGAAAAATTTTACTTCTGTCTGTGAAACACTCCACACCCCCCTGCCTTCCTCCATGCAGGGGTGCACCTATTTGTGGCAGACCACAAAAAGGTCCCCTTTGATTTTCCCTCCTTGTGTGTCAGCTGCGACAGTGTCACAGCATCAGGGATGTAGGTGTCTCACATGGAGACGCTTTTTGATTTTCCCTCCTTGCGAGGTGCCACAGCTTCAGGGATGAAGACCCCCCCCTTCCCCTCCTCCTCCTCCTTCCCACCATCACCAACAACTCTGAGCTTCTACCGGCCAGTAAGTGAGGACAAGCCTCCTGGATTGCACGTCACCGACCCTTTCCTCCCTGCTCTCCACCATTTCTCTTCTTTCTCTCCCTTGCGCCCTCTCTCCTTCCTTCCTTTTCCTCATTGCCTCTCTACCATCTCTCTCTCTCTCTCTCTCTCTTTCTTTCTCTGTCTCTTTCCCTCGACCTCTCTCCCTCTCCTTCCCCCACTCCTAGGCCTACAGTAATTGGTATTCCGAGTGGCAGCTGGGATCCATACAAACACAGCAGACAGGGGGAGAGAGCGAGCGAGGCACAGTGTATGTGTGTGTGTGAGTGTGTGAGAGAGAGAGAGAGAGAGAGAGAGAGGGGGAGAGACATGGAGGCAGAGAGAAAAAGAAAGCCAGCAAGTCAATACGCTGGTTCATTAGAGCACTGAGTCACAGTGGCCGCTGCTTCATTTGTTTGTGTTTGTCCAATACTCTGTCTTAAGCAGAGCCCACCGCCTCTGTCCGCTCACACTGGCAAACCTGACAGCAACACACCCCAGGCTGCCTGGCCGCCTGTGATATGGGCTTTTCTGTGCCTGGGAGTATTTGGACATACCGGCTTATGAAATAATTACCAAATCAATAGCTGTGAATTAAGCCAAGCAAGGACTTTTTTCACGGTTCTCCCTGACACAACTCCAAGTTCATGCTCAGAACAGCACCAAAATGTATGGAAATTGCGTATTGGCTTGCTTGTATGTTATTCCATAATCATGCTGTGACTGAGATATATTTTCTATGACTAATTATATGTCAGCAATATGGGATATTTTCGACCGGATTAACCGAGGTGCTGATGAGACATGCCGCATCAAAAAATAGCAGGTTTGATTATGGCGGTGGATGTAAAGACGACAGGCCAGTTCTTGAAAATGGAATTGAGAGACAGGAACAAAAAAAAAAAAAAAAAAGAGAGAGATAGAGAGAGAGCAACTCCATTAGGAAACAAAAATAGGATTCTGCAGTTATTGAAAATATGAAAGTGGATGTTCCAGAAAAACAAGAGGGAGGAGTGTTCTCCGGTCATGGCGAGCTGAGTGCAGACCACTTGTCAGGATATTGGAAGAGGGAGAGGCAGGTTAAGAGAAAGGGCTGAAATGACCTGTTCTTCTCTTCAAGGCCTGTTTATTTTGGAGGAAATAGTAATATGACGGTGGATGTGCGGTTGTCTGGCTGGGTCCGCTGGCACCCAAGGCCCTCGTGGTGCATGGTGACCTCTCATTACCACTGCTTGAGGGAGCGTGAAACAGAGGAGATCACTCCAAAGGGCAGCTGTGTAGATGCGCCTAACCTTTTAAACCATCGGAATACGTCAACCATACAAATAACTCATTAACCTTATCCATTTAAATGAAAAGCTCCTACTTTTATCCCACACCCCCTTCTCCTCTCCAGTATTAGATTTGTTTAATTGGCCAATGCACATGATGAAAATGGCGAGTCCCTTTGCAACGTGGTGTGGTCAACGCAAGCCACGCAGCAGGGCAACAGGGGTTTGGCCCCCTTTGGCCTCTGACACTTAACAAAGCTGGTTTAAGATTTGAGGGGGTGGGAGAGGGGAAATGGAAGTGTTAGTATGTTAGCATGTGTGTGAGGCTGTTGTTTAGGAAGCAGCCTCTGGCTCTGTCCGGCAGCACAGGAGGGCATTGATTAGAGGAGCTCAATAGCTCGAGCCTTTTAATCACCTCGCTCAGAGGCTGCATTGTCCCACAGGCCTGGAGAATAAGCGCCGCTAATACCCCAGTGCATATGCACACAGCTACTGGCTCCCAGGCTACTGCGGCCCCTCACAGACCCACACAGCCACTAATCAATAGGCCTGATTACCGACAGGGAGGCGGTGTGGGCTTTGTTCTCATTTGTCCACAGAAGAGCTTGTCCCCTTCTTCCAAACATCTTCATAACTTCCCCCTTTGTTTGGACACAATATGGCATCATTTAAACACAGCAACTGTGATATTTCTGTTATTCTGATGAGAATTTGGACCTGCTGCACCTTTAGCTCGAACTGATGGTGTCAAAGGACTAACTGCCTGTTCTCGCAGTCTAGAATAATGTGCTTTCCTGACCCAGTTGTAAAGAAAACATTTAGACTTACACACCAGCCTTCTAAAAATGGCATTTCTCTCACTCTCGCTCTCTGCTTTGCACTCTGTCTCCGTCTCCTCCCCTCCCTCAATCTGTCTCTCTGCCTTCTTGGTTGTCATATCTCTTTATTCTGTTTAGAAATGCTGTACATTGTGTTACGGGGTTGTGACTGATAGCCTGCCAATTTCAGCTGTGGCACATCAGAGAGGCTAACCCCCCCTACTGAACACAGAGAGACACACATTAAAGCCGTGACAGTGTGCTCCTTTTACCGCTCTCACTGATTCCATACAGCCTGACAAAGTGTTTCACAGGAAAGCTTGGTTTTTATATGTTATTGGTAAAGGCCACTGTGTTTTCAGTGGCCTTCTCCAAACTGCACCAGTCTTCCTGGCGTGGTTTGCATGTTGTAGATATGCTGTAGCTTTGCATGAGTAACAGACAAGAATTATTGTTCTCTCTCATCATCAGATTCTGAGGCCATTTATATTTCCATCTGCGTAGCCAATAAGCCTCTAAGCCGGGTTTCAAAAACTAATAACATCAATGACTTTAAAAGAGAAAACAAAAAAGAACGGCAGCATATTAGCACCCAGAGATGGCGGGTGTATATTGAGGTTTGAGTTTGTAGACGTTCTGAAGGACAGAGTGAGGCTGTTGTTTCGTCCCATGCCCTCCTCATTATTACCCTCCAACACATACAGACACATTGTGCACACACTCTCTGACTGACAGCCTTCTCTGCATTTCTCTGTCTTGTCTCTCTCGCCTTTCTCCCTCCGCGCTCCCCTTCCCGTCCCCTCTTCCTCGCTCTTTCTCTCTGTGTACCTCCTTTCTTCTCCTTCTGTCCTCTGCTACCCCCCTCTTTCCACCCCACCTGCCCCTGTCCTTTGGTTTTGAAGCCAAGTAAAAGAGTCGCCTTCTGAAGCAACGGGGAAATAATTTGTGGCTCGGAGAACAAAGGGAAATCTTTACTGTGAGAGTAATGGAATGGATTTTTGTGATGTGGATGAAAACTGTCTTCATTTTAGACTCTCATTTTGAAAACCAAAGTACTGATAAAAGATGGCGATTTAAAGACAAAAATAATAGGGGTATAATGTGCATATCCCTTTGTCTGGGTCATTATTATTACATTTAAGTAACTTAAAAAAATCTGTAGCATGCATGAACTATTCATCAGCTGCCTATTATTTATAACCCTATGGTATTTTCGTCATTGTAATGGTATTATGGTGGGGTTAGTAGTGTTGTAGGAGTTGGCAAATTGCAGAGATGGCAATTTCAAGGCTGGAATACAGTTTTTAAAAGCACCATGTGCAATCCATTATGGTCATGTATTGACTTGAAATTCCTCAAAGCCCTTGATAGACCTCCATGCTTACTCGAGCTCTTGTCAATGAGCTGCTTTTGTCTCGACTCAAGGGACTGTGGACACATTAGCAGGACAGATATTGTGCTAGAAAAGAAGAAATTGGGTAGCCAAAGCTGCCACTGATCTTTCCACTGAACACTAACCTGGTAGTCTCCTCAACAAGCATTTTTTTTAGCACTTATTGTGTCAAACTGGCTGTTTCTTGGGGCTCCTAATCCAATAAAGTTAATTTATCTTTTCACCAATGGCTATATATCTAGTGGAACGTATGAGAGATTAATAGTATAGCTAGTGTGCTGTTGTCTGTTCATCATTGCCTGTTTTTGGAAATGAAATGTTGAAGCCAAGAAACCAGGCTTCATCTCTCTTTCATTACAGACATATATCTAACAGAAAAAATGCATCCATCTTTTACTTGGAGGTTTCTCAGCTTTTTTGAAAAAATATGCCTCCATTAGTCTACTTGAATCTCTAAGTGACCCTTCTGTATTCCAGATTCTTAAAGTAACCTGAAAGTGTGTTATTAAATCATCAAACATTTTTGAAAAATAGCATTTGCAATTATTTCTAAAGAAAGTAAAGTAGAGCGCTCAAGCAGAATTTAATGACCTTTTTTCAGTTCATTGCTTGTTGACTGCTGGACTTTCTCGTGATAATGGCTGAGATGTTCCTCACTGAAGAGACAGAAAAGAGGTCTTTCACCACACTTAGGAACAACTGGTTATACTGAATGATGAGCAACTGGTGAAAGTGGTTTCTTTGTCTCACAACCTTTTACTGGACATAGACGAAGGGCTGAAATGATTTTTAGACATTACTGAAGTTGTGACTTGTTAACTGTGAGCCTTTTTGTGCAGCTACTTCTTCTGCCTTTTCAATGGTGTAGCGTTAATGGTTCTTTTGGGTTGAACAATTACAGCATCTGGTCATTTTCTTGAACATTCAGTGGTTGCCCCAGCCATTTTAATAAAAACAAAAACATATATGCAAAAGCATCATGAATTGATTCTTGGCTGTGAGGGGCAGAAAATGACAAATTCGGATGTCATACATGGCCTATAAACTGCTTTTGCTAGAGTGTTGGCAAACAAATAACTGGTTTATTTTCTCATCAAGCAGCATTAGAGCAACAGTAGCTTACATTTGAAGTCCTCTTTCTGTTGATCTGAGCTGTAGGTTCAATATTCAGTCTGCTTTTAGCTTTCTTTTCTCACCATCAGTTCTTGTGAAAAATAACATTAGCTTGCTAGATGCATGGCTTTGTTCATCTGCTAGTTGCTAACAGTGTCTGCTGTCCATTGCTGGACAAACAGTGAAACATACAGCCAATATTTGTACAAGTTGCAAAAACAAAACAATGTTCACTTTATTGAAAGAAGCGAATAGTTCAGTAGAGCTGCAGAGTTTGGTGATTATTTGCTTCATGCATGCACCACTAGCGACAGAGTGGTTTCGTTTAGTGTTTAGTGAATGCAGATTTGGGTCTTCAAAAACAAACTGAGCACAAATCCAACTTGCAGTTAGCCTACAAGCTGGGGGTTGGGTTTGAATTTGACTGCACGCTCCCATCTTTATTCATATATGTGATCTGTTGTTTGGCTGGTTTATTTGAACGATGGAGGGAGCGATGTTAGCTGTTACTGCCTGCTGCAGGTGTTTATCCTAAACTAAGCTAACTGCTTTGTATGCAGAGCACAGACTTTAGGGTGAAAAGAAAGAAAGCAAATTTGACAAAATGTCAAACAAAGAGTCGCTGTATGAACTGGCAATGCGGGGATCCCGTGAAAGCAGTGACATCACGGTCCTACTTCACGCATGCACATTACATTTTCAGTCAAATGGGAGTAGGAGGAATAGCAACAATGGTGGACTACCGGGCAGTGTATGTGCTGCTGACTCTACTGAATTTGTTAATGCTCCTCCAGCAAAATGTTGATTTGTTGCACCACTAAACCCCAAGAGTCGGTCAAAATAAGACTGCCATCTTATTATCTTCACATGTGGCATTTATAATTCAGTGCTACATTATAACTTAGTTTGTTTTAGCAACACCACAGTAACAAGAAAACAGACACATCATGCCATCTAGAAAATTTATCTGTTACTTTTACAGCTTGCATTGTCATTAGTTACACTGAAGATATATTCGAAAATGCAAAGTAGTTCTGTTCTTGTCTAAACTCTGCTGTAAGCCAATGCAAAGATTTAATATTTTTTTATATTATATTGTTAACAAAAAACATTTCATCAAATCGGTAAGGGTACCTGTAAGTTAAAAGTCTATGCTCTGATCTGATGCCACCTACTTTATTTATTAAAACCAGGACCCTGCTACTTCCCAGCAGCCTCCTGGATGCAGTTTAAAGCTGAGGTAGGCAGTTTATCTTTGGTGTCATCACACTAACACTTTTTAACACTTTTGCTCCCCTCCTTGTACTCTGAATTCAGTCTTGGCTCTGCATTCAGACTGTGACGGGTATTTTCGGCCAATCATGATAATTTCAGAGGGCAAGTGTTCCGATTTGCTGCTTTACGCTGAGCTTCTTAGCGATGAGTGAAGTCCCTACGAGCTGATTGGCTGTTGAAACAAGTGATATGCCTTATGCTCTAAAACTGGCCTCTGATGACAGCAGTGTCTGAGTCGAGCTGAGACGGACCAGTTTACTCACTTGCAACTTTCCCCGCAACTGTTTCGTTTTATTGAGATTTTTAGCTACAAAATGAACTTAAAAGACAGAGCATCAACAAACAAAATAACATGCTAGCTGGAACAAAAACAGGGAGTGGAGGGTGCAGCAGAGTCGCTTCCTAAGGCTCATGCTACAGCTAGCTTGATTTCCAAATGTTGTCTACCACAACTTTAACAGCTTTTTAACTGCACAATTACCCAGTATCTGTAATTGTAAAACAAATTTTAAGAGAATTTTTGAAATCTCGCAAAAGAGAAAATGCTCATTAGGAGCGCTTTCATCAACTGGTCTTGGGCGTCTAATCTAGGCTGCAACGCGTAGTTAGGTCAGAAGGTGGCAGTTTAAGCGACGTTACATACAACTGTAAACAGTGGCTGTAACAGATGGACTAGAAGAAGAGAAGGTTGCAAACCGGAAAAAAAATTCTTAAAAACTCAAACAAATCAATCAAACAAAACTCTTGTGGGAATATTTTGGTCTCCTGATTGCTTTACACCTAACTGTTGTGGTTGCTATCAGCTGTATTTTTTCCTTGTTGGAGGAATATCCAGGGGGGCAGCGGAAATGGCTTCTTCTACAATTTTTCCTTTTGGGGAGTGAAAACAGCTGATAAATATTCAGTACTTCACAAGTTATTAAACACAGCTGTTTCTATCTTGCATTTTGCTCATTAATTTTGTTTTTTTGTTTTTTTTTTTAAGGAAAACCAATCCCAAGTGAGCATAACGTTATATTTCAAATGTGCATCAAAAAATGTTT
>JAQFJA010000026.1:10030897-10050709 GCA_029874485.1 Naso brachycentron | reverse complement strand
AATGTTTATGGAAACACGACTTATATCTAGGCCTATAAATGACAACTTGTGAAACTTCAAATACATTCATAACGTCATAACGTAACATCCATAATAATTGATATACCTTGGTTTAGATTGGTACTAAATGTTGCCAGATTGGAATCCTTATTGGGAAGAAAAATTGTTATCGGATCGTGTTTAGTTTACAGTATAAAAAAATATTATGTAAAGGTGCAAAATACCCAAGAAGTAATATAATCATGCATCTGTGCAATTATATTTTGACTTTTAAGAATCAAATGAGGAATAAACAAAATCAGACTGACCTATGTTGAATAGCAGAAAATTAAATCAAAGCAGAACAAAATTCAACACACTCACTGATTAAGTGAAATGATTAATGGTATTAACCAAATAAATGTAACCCCCACAGATAAGCTGGATTATTGCAAATTATTTTTGTTATGAAACTGTAAAAATCTTACTTATTGAACCTCTAAATGAAATGCTATTCAGACAAACATAGGATGATTTGTACAGCTAAGTCCCTAATCTCACTCTGTAATCAGTGGAGCAGAAGCAGCCTGTCCTGCACCACTCCTGCAGACTCTTTCCCCCTCAACACCAGCTTTCACAAAGTTGATAAAGGGCTCTTGGGGAAATGACCTCAGCTTTCTCCCTGGTAGCTGCTAGAGTTGCAGTGTTAGTCATCTTTAATTCTCATCCATCAACACAGCTGTCAGGGGAACAGACCTTACAGTATTAACAACTTTACTGTCCTTATGTCACCAATAATAAACAGGATTCTGCAGTGAAATGCTTTACTGCATTGTGTACAACTAAACAAAAGCTACCCAGCTTTAAATTACAAGATCATATTTATTGCATTTAACACTGACATACTGCCAGTGAGAGCTTAAAAAGCTAATTACATTAAGCTTGAAAAATATCCTCAGCACAATTAATACATGATATTAAATCCATTAGGGAGACAGCTGCAATGTTTATGCCTTCACTTTAGTTTAAATGCTCTGCAGTGTGAAAAATATTAGTAACCTGCTTTTCTTCATTTTGGGGCAATCAGTGGTAAACACTGATTGCATTAGTGTCCAACATTGATGCAGACACTGGCCAGCCACAGTGCAGTAATAAGAATTCATTGTAGATTTCAGCTGTTTGTTTTTTTCTGCATGCTTATTACTTCTTGTCTGGCGATTTTTCTTGATAAAGAATAATAATGGATTGGCTGTCGTCATTTGGTGAAAGAGATCGTTTGGTCAGACGCAACGAGACACAGCCCTCCCGAGAAGAATAACAGCATCAGTCTTTCGACAAGTGCCCCGAGATGACATCTCTTTTCCTTCAGGTGACTAAACCCTCTAAAGGCCAAAGGTATTACGAGGGGAGCAGAGGAGGAAGTCAGGTGACGTTATAGACGGGTGGATCACCAAAACATGTGACTTTAACACCAGAGACTCCAGTTCATCAACATTCAACAGTGATTCTTTTTAAGGATTAACCATGTTTATTATATAGAATTAAGTTCCCCATGCTTAGCAAAGTAGTCACTTGTTTTATTCTAAAACATGATGCTTTCCCTAAACCTTACCAAGTTGTTTTTGTGCCTAAACCCAACCAAAGTTTTTCTAAGTTGTCACATCAGAGAAGGTTTGATTAAAATTAACTGGGAACCAGACGAGTTTATTCGCTCTGGTCGATGGGTTTAGCTATCCTCCCACTCCCTCAAATTTCCACTAAATCTGAAACACGTTGGGACAATCACAACCATTTATAGAAAATGGGCCAGAATTGATAGGATGTCTGGCAGCAGAGCTTTACAGGTCCTTATTTAAAAAGTTACATGTCACACGTTTTGCTGATCTGATTGGTGTCTGCAGGTTTCTTCAGCACAAGAAACACACAACAGTGTTCATTCAGTGTGATTTATTGCATATTTCTCAGTTTTAGAAACATTTGTGTAAAGGTCGCCATTTTTTTCCTGCTTGACACTTGACCAAGCAATGTCCCATCTTGCATTTAACACTCAGCACTGTCACATGTTTGACTGCTTCGATTGGTTTTAGGTCTATTTAGTATAGATTCAGAGACATTTTGGTCATCGCTAGTTGATAAAATCCCTGGGAAATTAAAAATGACCCCTCATGTCAGGCTAGATTAAAAATGCCTTTATGGGACGAGACAATTCTCGTACCTTCTATGTTAATTCTCCTACCCTTGTATGTTTTTATGTTTTCTTGTCACTGAAAACAAGATGGTTCGTCTTGACTCATGAAGAGATTCATGGTAATAATGATGACAGTCTTTCATTGGTCAGAGTAGAACAGCTTGTCGTTGCCTTTTAAGACAATTTGCATGATATGACATAACAAATAATTTAAGAGAGAAAAATCAAGAAAATATAGATTGGTTAAATTTATCGTATTTGTTGTTGATTTTGCATATATTGTGCTGAAAAAAAAAACTTTTGAAGTAACAAATGAATAATTAATTCCAATGTGAGATGAAGATAATGTCAACCTGAAGTGTTTTGGGTCCCATCGCTGCATCGTCACCCATTTATTACAGCGCATTGAAGAGCACATTGAGGGTGTTATTACAGTACGTTCAGTAACAGTAAGTCCTCCTTTTGGGATATGAGACAGTAATTTGTCACAGAAGTGGTCAGAAGATCAGCTGGTCATGTCCTTAAAGATCCTGCTGGAGCGTTCAGATGGATCTTCCACCCCAGCTGTCAATTTCTCCACATCTCTTTCACCATCTCTGAGCACGAGGAGAGAGGACGTGAAATAGGAGGCTGCCCGTGCATACAGCCATTAATCACAAGCCCAGAGGTAGTAAACACTCTTTGATGGTCATTAGAAAACAGTTCTATTACAGAGGTTACTGTGTCTAGCGGTTAACCTTCTCCTCTTTGATGTATAGCAGCGTGGGTTTTTAGAGCGGGAGGAGGGGGAGGAGGAGGAGGAGGAGGGGGGGGGGACCATCCTCACCTAGGCTGGAATGCCCCCCTTCAGCGGCTTTTGAATCGTTGTGCAATCATCGTGCAACCTTTTGTTTCCCTCCCCCTTTGCTCCTCCTGCTACCCCCCCACCCCCAGCCCCACCACCATCACCACCATCATCATCATTCCCTTCCTCCCCTCTCTCTCCCTCCCTCCTGTCATCTAAAATGTGCCCTGCATAAGTGGAGGCAGCTGCTTAAGTGCTGAGAGAGGGAGGAGAAGGGGAGAATGGAAGTGGAAGGAGGGAGGTATGGGCCGAAGAGAGAGAAAGAGAGAGTCTGACTCACAGTCAGCTTTGCTTTCCCTCCCTGAATGCTGCAGCATCTACTCCTCCCATTGCACTCAAGGTCTCTCCCTCTCTCTTTTTCCTTTTCTTTTCTCTCCCTTACGCACGCACACACACACACACACACACACACACTCATGCACGCACACGCGCTCACTTTCGCAGGCATAAATGAGCTGGGTTCAGTATTTTACTTGAGGTTTCTGGGTTGTTGAAAATAATTTTGTTTTGTGCCGCCTCGGTGCATTATTGACTTGAGAGGCTTTATTGTCATCTTGTTTTTTGTTATGAAATTTTAATGCGGACCTCATAATTAGGGTGGCTGTATTTGATGCAGCTTCCAGCCTTATCGCTTGCTGCTGTGCTCCAGTGTTGGTGGTGCTATACGCAGGGCTACTGATGCAATACAAGAAAAAACACACGGTTAGAATAGTGACAATTGTCTCTGTCAATAAAATGTCAGATGAAATGTTACTGGAGCTTAAGGGCAATTTGGCAAAGGTTTGTGCCTGTGTCTTTAGTGCTCTTGTGGCAGTGGGCTTCATAGCTAAAAGCACACTCCCCTGCAGTGGAATTACATAGTGGTGACGCCAGCAAAAGCCCAGAGCTTTTATCAACTGTCATTCACACAGGAGAAGCTGGATACAGGCTGCAAGGCCACCACGGCATGGCACAGGACAAAAGCCTAATACTGGGCTGTAATTGTCAGGGAAAAGGGCATCTAACAAGGTCAGAGAGATGCTGTGGTGAAGTTGATGCACTGTTCCAGTGACAAAACAATACTGCAGCCTTGATTTGGATCAGCAAATGCACTTCAATTAAAAATAAAGAAATAAATAAAAAACGAAATGATAATACTGCAGATCTCTCACTTCGTTGATGATGTCTGGATTTATCTCAGATGTAGTTAGAGATCTTTGAATGCAACAAGGCACCAAATTACATAATATTACATATAAACATAGATTAAAACAGGTAAGTGTGATTTCTAATTGTAAAACCGACAACTATGTGTGAAATACAAAACATACCTCAATATTTACTATGATACAGTGAGCAATTCTAGTTCTGTTTTAACAGGTGCTTTACCTTAAATGTCTTTTATTATAGTCAATTTATGCATCCCAGCAGCTGACCGATAGGCACAGGCGGAGGTGCGTCAGGCAGTTTACACGTAGCAGGTAATGCAAGCTACCTGTGCATTTTATTTTATTTCCTGGCAGAGAAACTGGGGACTTTGTGGTTGATAGTGAGCACTTTAACCTCTTTCGACAGGGCCCTCCTGTGTATGGTTTTGTATGATATCGAACTCAGCATCTTCTGGTTTTAAAGTGTTGGGCTTTAGGAAATTGTAATTCACATGTTCTACTATTTTCTGACAATTTACAAAAGAAACCTATGACCAGCCGCACATTTTGATAAAGAAAGTATTTGTTACCCTACAAATGTTTTTTTTTCTAAATTTTATTTCCAACCACAGTACATCATCTTTTGCATTTGCATGTATTTCTGTTTATGTAATATCAATATGTGTTACTTCGTGGGTGAAAGGAATTTCAATCAATGTACAGTAGGAAAAGGAAAATAACAGATTATATCTGCAAAAGTATGTGTTGAATTTATTCTTTACATCAGCAGCAACACTAAGTTAGGAGTGAGGTAACATCACATGTGAACAAGTCATTTTTCTTTTGTTCTTGCTTATGAACCAATTTTGTTGAAGAAACAGCTTTCTCTGACTTCAACAGTAGATTTTGGAGGGTTTTCATTGATAAAGTCTTCATCCAATAAGTTGTTTTGAACCAATAAGCAAAGAGGTGTTTTACTTTTTTAACTGAAATGTTTATTTTATCTGAAAATGTGATTTGCTGCAGTAGCTCAAAGCTTTTGGCCAGAGAGCTGCCAGTCCAGAAGCCTGGTCAAGTCGTGTCAGTCTCTCCTCCCTTGCACCCGTTTCATGCAGATCCTCCTTGTTTTTCACGAGCTAATGAACACACTCTAATTGTGTTTGACCTCTCCAGCCTGCTTTCATCCCTAGTCGTCACTGTTCACAGGTCAGCAACTGTACTTCCATAAATACCACCAGTAGGACTGATAAATATACCAGCCTTTTATGATATCAGCTAATTGGAATTGTCAACTTTTTACTTCATTAAAAGTTGCTGCAAAGTCTACACAGTTTCAACACCTTTGTGCAACTTTATTTAGTCATGCTGTGAAAAGTTAAAATAACAAACAATATATGCTACAGTATAAAACTGTGTTGACATAAGTAGAGGAGAGCAAGATTTATGGTTTTCAAAATTAATTCTGTGATAATCATATAATAATAGAATGTATTATTATCATTGTGTGCTTGAAAAAATTGCTGATCCTGAACAGCCAAACATCCAGTTTGGTAGCGGGAGTTTGGATCGATGGTACATGTGGTTTACACAAGGTCAATGTATCTCTTTGACTGTGGAGGTTTTGTACGGAAAACTGTGGTTAGCAACGGTATGAATGATGAGTTTGTTTTCTTATTATTAGCACATGCTACAACAACTTGTATGAAATATAGTAATGAATCATTTTACTGCTGTTTCATCAAGCTTGTGTTTTTTTAGGCCGAAGGTGAATTTGATTTACAGGTTAATATTAACATTGATGTGTTGACCTGAGATGATTAGGGTCAAGGTTTCTGACTTTGCGACATTAAATTGAGACATATTCAAGGTCTATGTGATATTATTATGGATGTCTTTTCTCTCTTCTTTTCCTCATAAATATTCATGATCGGGGGCGAACCTACAGGTCAGTGTGGGCTGTGGAGGTCAATGTTGGATTTTTAAAGAATTTTTTTAAAAGTCCAAACTGTTGGAAATGGTTGGGAGGTGTGTGTGTGTGTGGGTGTGTGTGTGTAGAAAGGGATGATGGAGGAAAGAACAGAGAAGAAATTAACAATCTTTTATTCTATTAGAAACTTGGTAACTGCCAAACTTAGCATCTAAGTCAAATAAATAAATACCTGGATAAATGCATAAATCCATCTGCCTTTATCAGAGCCAAGTTTGGCCAGTTCTGTTTGCAAAACGTCTCTTTCGGCGCCTCGACCTCTAGTGGGCTGTGAGGTTCCTCTGTCAGATGACTAAGAAAGAAAATCCATCAAGCAGATGGAGAGAACTGTAAATAATCATTAATTTTGATCATTTTACATGCCAAGGACTGTGACATGCAGTGATACACCTGTAAAGTAGGAACCGATTTTTCTTGAGCCATTTTCCTTTCGAAATAAATCGACAGAAATGCAGTTTTAAAGTCTAGTCACAAAATGCAAGCAAGAATGAATCAACTGGAACCATTTTATTGCTCCCAGTTAACACAATTGAACAAATTCACACTCCAGGTACCCATGGGTGTGGCCCAAGTGCATTATCAATATGGGGGACCAGAGGTCAGTGCTGCACATTGCATGCATTGTCTACAGGGAAGCTTCAATAAAGGTCAATGACACCAGCTCCTCTCAGCGCATTTAGAAGCCAGCACAGTTTCCTGAGGACCGTCCAGGTTGACTCCTCGTTTGAGGAAACTGAAGAATACACAGCAGTGTGAATGTGCTTCGCAGGCCTCATGATGTTTCTTTCCATGTGTAATGATGTGCAGTAAACTGCTTTAAAAGAGAAAGATGCCAATTAGTTTTCTGTCTGTAGTTCATGGTTACTAAAATGATTAATAAGCAGTCTGCATTCAGTTAGTTGTATCATAATATTCTGTTTGTTTATTAGTGTATTTGGATCCCCATTACATGATCACACCAGCTATAAAATATACATATAGTGGCAAAACAAATCAACACCACTTCTGCACAATTACATAATGATGATGACAATACAACACCCAATAGCTACACCCATAATCCTCCCCATGCTGTCTAAATGCCTGTTTTACTGCAGCAGTTTACATCACTGCTCTCTGTTATTTCCATAACAAAACCATTTTCATGTTGGAAAATATTATTTTGGCCAATAATATTTGTAATTATGTATTTGAGGAAAATAGTCCCAACATTTTTTGTGACTGCTCCAACTTTGCTTGTGATTTGTACACATGAACTTTTGGAAAACGTTCTCAAATTAGAGATGATGGAACACACACTAGCTCTGCTGCCACCAAATTGTCGTGATCAAAGAAAGTAAAAGGCCCTCATACATCCTACCGGCACCTGAATGACCTGACCTCACCAGACTTCATGCCATAAACAGGTCAAAAATGATATTTTTATAAAGTTGTACTAAATTAAGATTTACTGTGAAAGCTCAACACACATAAGAAATGATTCTCTCAGGTTTGTGTGAGCACCTCAACCAACTGATGCCTTGAAAATAGCTTTTTAGCCTTGCATTAATGTAGCGAAAGAGCAGAGTGAACAGAAACCCAAGAGGATTTTTATGCTAGAACAGGGACCAATACTGCACAGCTTTAGATGTGTCACTTTGCAAAGTCCCATAAGCTCTGAAATGGCATTACAGCCAGTCACAGCTCTGTACCTTGAAGCTCCTCTGAACTGACTTGTTAGTTTTCTAGTTGGCGCTGACCTGTGATGTTATCAGTCAGTAAGTAGTGAGGCTAATTGGCGCAACCGCCAAGTTCAAGGAGCTTTGACGCTTCTAGATATGTCTTTTTTTTTCCTGAGCAACTAGTGATCAAGCTTTTACTGGACTCTGCTTTTTTGTGTGTCAAGTTTTCTGTGACACTCACACACAACACAAGCCTTCTAAACGCAACTTTGTCCTTGTTTTATTCTAATGCCGAGGTTTGCACTTATGTAACAATCACATGGAAATTACACTACCAAGGACTGGTGTGTCAAATCAGGGCGATCAATTTGAGAGGACAATCCAATGTCATCTTGTAACAAAAACATGTCCACATATGAAGAAGCCAACACATGCAAGCTAGGGAAGTTAGGATATGTTAGGATAATTCTCATGTTAGTGCCCCTAGAACTGGAATTGTTTCCAAGATGCTGCTTGGATTTGCAGAGAACCCATTTCCTTACAGATCAACAGAGGATGTCTTAAACCTTTAACTGAAGACTTTTTAAATATTTATGCTTCATTATTTTCGGGCATTTACAATATCTTCGCTGGACAGCCTTGTCCGGTCAATCACCCTTATTTTAAACAGCTGTAGAATTACTATAAATTCCGATTTGCCAAAGCGTTTAGATTTAACATGTAAGTAAATAATTGCATCAGGGTAATGAGTTTTTCATTCTCCTTTTTGGACGGCTGCCTGCGAGCACCGTGCAACAATAGCTGTTGATTTTCTCTCAGTTTTTTATCAGATAAATTGTAAACGAAATGAACAGAGGCTACAAAATGGAAATTAACGAAGTCAACCTGCCTGACATATTACATTTGCAACAGAACTCTCTGACAGCAGTATTTTTGTGAGTGCAGTAAGCATATTTTGATACCTCTGCTGTTCCCGTACACTATTCAGACTTTGTACCTTTTGTCACTGCAGAGTACATTACTGTCAAACTGACAGCTAAAGGGACAAAAGTTTTTTAATGCTTGTTTTCTGTACCACCTCCAGTACTTAGTGAATATGTTTGAAAATGCCAGTAATGTTACTAGACAGTCTGTACACATGCACAGTTGATGAGGAAAACAGTCAAGGCTTTTATATGACAATTTCAGCTCGAAGTGATTTTTATGTTTTGCTGATCAGGTTTGTTGTTAAAGAGGTTTATTGTAGCCTGCACAAAATATTTTAAGAGTGCCACAAATTCAGAGAAGGAAAGAGGATGGGTTGTTGTTATTTTGTTTGGTGTTTTTGTGTTGGTGTGTTTGTCATGTTCAAGTGTAGAAAGTCACTTTCTAGAATCAGAGCATAGACTGATGTGAGAATAAGCTCTATGTATGCCACACTAACTCACAAAATGGACATGTAATCCAGGTTAATCAGGTTATTTCTACCTTAGTTTGACTAACATGAGCCTTGATGTTTACATCGCAGTTGAGATAATTGTAGCATCACCTTAATCTGACTACAATAATAATGATGATGGATGGGAGCTAAGGAGGAGCAATTACCCATTGGCCTACATTTGAGCATAATGATACCAATAATAGCAAAATCTACACGTTGTAACAGAAGAGCTGGAATTGCGCTCGGAAGGGCAAATGACAAATAAAATGGAGAAAAAAAATGTGAGCCTCCTTGTTGAATTTCTCTACCCTGAGTGTTTTTTAAGGGCTCATCAACAACAGGAATGTTCTATTGGAGGAATATTTGGGTTATGAGAGTGTATCTGTGCTGCGACTGGGTGAGCGTCTCTGAATGGCTGCCCTGGGCATTGAGCAGAACAAGGCACAGAGTGAGCTGAAGCAAGCAGCTCTGGAGAAACAGCAACACTCTGTTATTCAGCCCTTGGTCTGTGCTCCAGAACATTGTGTGTACATCTGTAATCTTACCTACCCCCTGGGCACACAGAGAACCCCCTCCTCCCCACATACACATACACACACCTTCCTCTTTCTTTCCCTCCACCATCACCACCATGTTCTCTCCTTCGCTCTCAACCCTCTCGTCCGTACTCTTTCTCTCCTTCTCGCTCAGTCGCTCTCATCATCGCGTCATTCCCTTTTTCTCTTACACAAAGATATAGTCAAGCAAATACACCCACGCGCTTTCTCACATTGACACCCATACACAAACACACCAAGGGCCTTGAAGATACACCCATGTGTGAAGATCACACAGTCTTAATGTGTCAGAGCCACTACAGCCTGCTCAGTTTTTCTATTAATTAAAATAAAAGCAGTGACGTACAGACAAATCTTTCCATTTTCGGGGTCATCTGCGGCAGCGTCTTTTCAGCTCGCTGCTGCGTGAGGCTCGCCCTGATATCTCACTTAAATATACCGTATATGTGTGTGTTGTTTTTTTAGCTGAAACTGATCCGTGGCTGCGAGCGTTTAAATATACATGAAGGAGAGGGAGGCTACACGAATGCGATCCTGTCCTGGATGGTGAGCAGTTATGAGCTGTGTCATGTGTCGGCACTTTCGACTGCTCCGTGCAGGGCTTTCATCAGCCTCAGCCTCTGTCACTGAGACATTCCCCTCTCTCTCTCCCTGCTCCCAGCTCCACTTCACACACTGTAATAAGGCATTCATACTCTCTCTCCCTCTCCCTCTTTCTCTCTGGTGCCTCGGCTGTTTTGCCGCACCACTACATTGCAGTCCAAGTGTAAAAGCCTGCTGTTGTGTCAGTGAATGTGTGCATCTTTTTTAACGTGCATTGATGTTGCTTTACTCCATCAATACACAGTATGTTAACCAGTTATATTTTAAGGATTAAAGACTTTCTTTTAAAGCATATGTTTTTCATTTAGATCTTCACTTCAGCTGTGCGAGTCATGGGCTTGTAGTGACAAGGATATGTTGAGCAGTGACATTCTGTGAGAATCCATGTGATATATTGTCATCGTGCACTGGTTAATATGTACTGCTGTTTCCTTGGGGATTAGAGAAGACGCTGTCATGCTCCAGGTTGAAGACATCATGAGATCACGCTGCTGCCGCCTGCACTTTAATATATCTTTATTGTTTTCATTGCATTACCAGTCAATCATCATTTGACGCAATTACTTTTGCATTTCTTTTATTTATTTCAGTGTATAGCAGGAGAATGGTTAACTATTTCTCTGCTTTTAAGGGTTTGTGTGTCTCTTCCTAATAGGAGGCATTATAAAACGTATCTTTTAAATCCCACAGAGTTCAAAACAACAGGGATGTATTTTCCTCTCGCGTCTTTTTCCTTTTCTCAGACAGCAGCAGCTTTCACAATTGAATTTGAATGCCATGCTTTTAGCGCCAGGGTTGTTTGATTATCCACAGACAGGGAGCTGTGCTGGATTCCATTCCTTTCATCAGGCTTTAACCAGTGTGAGCTGGCTCCCCTGTCGTATTTTATGAGAGGTGATTTTAGTGCCTCTCCTTTATGCAGATCATTTTGGCTGCCTCTCACCAGTCTAGTCTTCAAGAGGTGGATATTGGTTTTGACAAGAGAGCTAACCCCGCTACCTTCGCTCTCACCAGGCTGTCTTCTCGACTGCCTCACCAGGCTGGGTATTCTGGGCCATATGCTAATGCGAATTACGCCTAGTGAAAGGGAGGATGCCGGATCCATCTACAGGTGTTTTCAGAATTAGACTCGCTGACAGGAATATTACAACGGGCTGGGAACCTCATTGACCCTTCTCACTCCCACAGGGATGAGAGCGGCTTTATATACTGCTGCTGAGCCATATATGCTCTTTATATGCAGTAATACTCCCAGTTAATATCCACGTCAGATGACAGGGGTCCACATGTGCCCTGTATTCATCCAAAGATATGGATTATAGGTTGGCATAGAGCCTCTATGGGATCATGTGCTGTCATTTACAGGATTTTTTCCCCCTCTGGATAAGTGTTCATAGTTCTTTCGCCTACTGAAGTCTACTGAATGCGTGCACATACACTGTGCAGGGCCTGCTCCTTTCGAATTCAGCTTCTGTTAAGCTGCGCAGCTCCTTCATGTCAGCAAACAGGAGGCATTGATGGTTAGATGTCATTTTAATGATAATGAGCAATGTTTTTTTCTGGTCCTACTTCAAGCCTCAGCATGCACAAAGCCACATATACAAACTCCAAGTACATGGAAAATACAGTGTAGACCATTTTCTGTGCACAATAGACCAAACACGAGGCTGCATTTGCTTTCATGCTCCTCTCATAAGGCAGGATTGTTGGAAAAAGCATCTGTACAGGAGGGCGATCATGTGTCAGTGCTGATGCCGAAGCTTGAAATCTGAAGTCAATCATTCAATGCATCTCTCTCTCTCTCACTCTCCTTCTCTCCTGTTTCACTAACTAAGTAGAGGACTTTGCATGATTGCCTGGATGAGTGTTTCCCCTCTACGCTGCATTGCTATTGTCCACTTGTCCCTCCTTCATCTGCGTAATTGTATGCATGAAGTTTCAACTGTAAATCCCAGCTGTTGGCAGGTTGTCTGCTCCTGCAGTGCTCTATTTTCTGTTAAGCCATTGGCTGAGGACTGTTTGGTTTTCCATAAGCCGGCAAACATCGTGAAAAACCGCACAAAGAGGAGCTACGTAGGTCGGGTTTTTTCCTGTTTCTCCAGTCGAATGGCTCGGAAAAGAAGCAGTCGGCATTTGTCTGTCCCCTCTCCTCGCTGAAACAGATAGAGTAGCTGTGTGGAATAAAGGAGATGCTTCTCTCTCTATCACACTCCATCAGCATTATTTACCAGACCTGCCAGTTGCTTTGTACAGCACCTCTCCCTGCCAAGTAGGCGACTGGCGTACGACCAGGGGCTAGTGACAACAGGCTACAGTGGAAAGCAAGGAGAGCTGTGTGGATGAGCCAAGTCTATTCATTCCCCTAGGCCGCTGAGTGAAGCACAGAACTCTATCTGCTCTTGCTGAGGAGAACACAGCACTTTATGGATTTTTTCTATCATACACTATGCTGGAAATGATCATAAACCTGGCCTATCTTTTTGAATCAAAGTAGAAATGCTACAGAGTGCAGTGTTGTAACATTAACAGGTTTTTAATGGCTGAGAATAACCATATTTGTTAACCCTGAGCTGAAGTTCAAAGGCTCAGAATAACCACGAGGCTTTGAGAGTGTATTGTAGGTGCTGTAGTGGAGTTGAATCCCACGTGCAAGAAAGGTTCTAATAAAGGCATGTTTCATTTGTCATCCTCAGCCACACTCCCATCAGCCCTCCTCACAGAACCTATGGAAACATCAGCACTTGGGGCTTGGAAACAGAAAAGTGATTTTTTTCCACTGTGTGTCACAGATGGTGGGAAAGCCTTTGTAATGCTAATATAATATCACACTGTGTCGGCCTAGCACTGCAGTTCGCTCTGTGTGCCAAGCAGCCTGGCTGTGGAGTGATTTACCAGTATGGAGAGAAAAAGACCTCCCTTGGTTTACACTGAAAGGCTGCGTGGTTGGCGGGTCCTGCCGCTCGGCCTGCTGCGACCGGGGCCGCCTCTACTTTATTGATTCCGTGGTCCGTCCAGTGCTGTGTACTGTTAATTAACTCTGTCTGCGAATGTTTGTCACATTGTGTGTGCTTATTAAAAAGAATATTACTAAGAGGAGCTAGGCATTAAAAACAGCAGGGAGGACGTAGTAAGTGATTTCCAGAAACCACGGCAAAGGAGCTGCATATTTAGCCTCGTTACACTACAAAAAAAGGAAAAAATTGGCACACTACATCAAAACATAAACACAGATGATCTAACAGAAAATAAGATTTCTTTGTCCTGTTAAGAAGCCGGTGTTTACAGGAAAAAAGCACCTCAATATCTAAAACTCTGTCTCTTACCACCAATGTTATGCCACCTCCCAACAAAAGAGCCAATGGCGGGCCACTTCCTACAGTGTTAACCAATGACTTTGTGCCTCCTTCTGTGGTAGCGAGTCAGCTGCCAGAGAGGAGGAGACGGCAACGTTGATGTCTTTCTCTGGCTGTGCCACGTCACATTGTTGTCTATTCGATTTCCAGCCCTCATCCCTGGTATTTGAATCACAAGGGGGAGCGTTTCATATCCTTGCTGGGAGAAGAAGGGTGATCTTGTCTATCTGAAAGAGCATGCTGGATTAAGGGGGTTATTTCCCCAGAGGGGGGGATATGAGAGTGAGTGTCACTCAGATAGCACTCACTCTCACACTGCCTCTGCCTCTGCATGTTGCCAGGGAGCCCTGGCTTTGACTTCTTCCCCTCTCCTCCCCTTCCTCTCCCTCATCATGTAATCCTTGGCTTTTTTGCTTTCTCCCCCTCGCCCCTTCCTCTGTCTACGCATTCTCTTCCTCGTCGTCGCTAGCATCTCGTCACGCTTCCTTCCTCCTTCCCTGCTGGTTCAGTGCTGCCCTGCAGGGAATGGAGAATTGCGTGGTTCGGAGGATGGTTGTTATTCCAATCACACCTCCGATGCAGCGAGGGTCCAGCAAAGTACAGAATAATTGGCAGGTTCCACCAGCTACAGGCAGGCCTTCTATTCTAGTGTGTTTGTGTGTGTGTGTGTGTAGCTGTGAAAAGAGGAGGCTGCTGTAGGTGCAGCATTCAGAGGTCATTTCATTAATTACTAGCTCTTGTGTTACGTGCGTGTTCTCACATTCTGTTTGTCAGTCTGTGTAGTGATGACATGTACGTGCTGACAAAAGAGCTCGCTGCTGACAAAAAAAGGAAACACAAACCAAATGACCTGATGTAAAAATTAAACCCACATTTTCACTGTTTTGTGAAACCAGCCAATAACATATTGAGCTGTTGAGATCTGGCTGCATGTTTTAGTCTGTTAGTTATCAAGCTCAATATTTTGCCCACCTCTGCGTCATAACTCATTTATAGTATTTGTGTGTGTGTTGTAAGTGCCATTCTGTTTTTCAGATAGTGGAGTAATGGTGCTAGTAGGGCAGATGCTTGGTAAACACACACACCTAATTATCTGAGAGTCCTCTGGGGTCAAAGGGCGGAGGTCATCGGTCACATGCGTTCACCCTCTGCCTTCTGAGAGTCATTGACTGATGGGACTCCAGGGGTGACCACTGATACACATCAATGGAACCAAGCAGGGCAGCTAATAAAGCATGTGGGGTACAGTGCTGGGGACCAGCGTCAGGGAAAATAAACCTGTGCAATCTGCTGGCAAACACATTGACCCAGGGACTTAATGGAACATGTCTCCCATAGGTGCACTGCTCTATTGATTGGCCATTGATGGCAGTTGTAGCCAACACTGATATTGAGTGTCATCTTGCTTTTTTTTCCACACCATTTTCATGGTAGGCATGTCTGCTCTTGCAGAGACTGAATCACAGTAAAATAAGTACAGTATAAACGTGTTGCTACATGTGTGTTTTTTTTCTCCTCTCAGCTGTGATTGGCTACCATGGAGGCCAGCAACCATAGCGACCATCATCACTTCTTGTTCTGATGCCCTTTTTCTGTGATCCAGCCTCACCTTTAAGGGCCTCTCATAATGAAGGACTCTGACTTGAAGTTCTTACCCAAACAGACATGCACGACGTGCACATTTGCACACAGTAACATCCAACACACATGCAAATCAGCACACAAACACACTCCTGCACAATCAGACGCATATCTGTCTAACGTGTAACTGGAGCCAAATGCTGCCACATGTTCTTTAACAGTAAGGAACACACACACACACACTAACAAATGCACAGACATATGCTCACTTGCGGAGAAAAGAAAGGCAGCAGCCCTGAAAATTGCATAAATGTCAATTATTCTGCAGCTTATGTGAGAGAGGTAGAACAAAGTGGTGGTAATAAAAAATATTGATCACTTCAACCCATAATGTGTCTGACAGGCATTGTTGTGGCAGAAACAGGCATTGACAGAGTGCCTTGCAGGCATGTAAACCTCCAGGACATTATGTCACTGTATTAGCACTGATCACTGCGGCGTAATGGCCCCCGATCCCCCCAGTCTGATTTAGATTCAGCAAAGCAAACGATGCGTAACTCTAATAAATGCACCTGTTAGAAATATGATAATTGCATTTCTAATAGCTGACCTTTTTTCGCTGTTGCAGTAAAGATTATTTGCTGCATGCTGTGCAAATGTGAGCATGTGAGTCGCTTTGTGTGTATTGCTCACGAGTTCCAAGCGTTGGTCATGATTTGTGGTTTAGGCTCTGTGTGTCTGGGCGGTGGATGCATCTTCTGTATTTATCAGCAGTTACTCATACATCAGCATCTTTTAAACTGTACTGAGTGGGAGCATGGTGTCTGTAATGAGTGTGTACGGGGATGCATGCATGAACGTGTGTGAGCTCGTATGCAGAGCCTCATTAAATACGCAATCGTTTCATAAGACTGACCCTTCAAGAACAGTGGGTGGACCAAACATAGATTTGCAAATGAATCTGTAATGCGAAAGTTTATGGTGTGTTAGCTTGTGTGTGTGTGTGTGTGTGTGTGTGTGTGTGTGTGTGTGTGTGTGTGTGCAGCACAGAGGCATGCTAAACCTAAATTTCCAGTTTCTTTGATGGAATAATTTAGCTTTACATGCCCCACCATGTCTTCCTCTGCACTGTGTGTCTTGTGCATTTCTTGTTACATCAACCTCGGGCTAGTCAAGATGTTTTTTTGTTATCGTCATCACATTAACTAGATACTGCGCGCTCCCATGTAGCTTAAGTAGTTTTCTATACATGGGAGGAGGATATATCCATATGTTAGTGAGTATGCCGTTGCTTCTGTCTCATTAGCAGCAGTGCAGGGGCCCTGAGCTGCTTCTTGTGCTCCATTGGGACAGCTGATGAGGCCTGACAATGTGACCTTTAACAACCTAATCAACTTTTAACACCTCGCCTACTGCCTGCCTTATTGCCATTCTTTTCTCTGCCTTTTACCAGCAGGGCCCCGTCCCCTGTAAGACTCCATCACTTCTCTTCGTTTTTAGCAGTTGCCTTGTTTTTACTGTACATGTATGAATAAAGCAGCACTGTAAACACATGCAGCAGCAGCAGCAGTCTCTGGGGGCATGCAGTGATGTATTGTTATCGGCTGTCTCTCTCCACACTCTTGACCTTCCTTCTGCTTGTTTCTCTCCTCGCCTTATCTCTCTCTGTCCCCCGTCCTCGTTGTTGAAAAGCTCAGGTTGCACAAAAGATAAACAGAAACAGACACAGTTATCAGTTAATATATAACATTTTGAGAGTTATTTAACATGTACAGCATGTGTCTCGTAGCGCACTGTGCAGGAAAACTTCTTTAAATAGGCTCTTATTTGTTAGAGGTTGTGTATGGATGCATAAAATAAAATTTTGAGAATATTGAAATAAACAGGACATCACAATGCATAACTGGTAAAAGTGTATTTTTTCCCTTGAAATACATGCAATACAATAAATAATGTATAAAATATCACTATGCACTGGCCAACATCTGATTAAAAAGACATCAAGAATGTGTAGTTTTAATTTGTTAAATACTGAACAGCTGACATCATATTCTTAGATCAGAGGATAAACCATTAACAGTTTTTCTCCATAATTACAATGATTCAAACAGCAACTCCCTCTAAAGTACATTTGAAGAATATAATCATGCAATAGTTGCTGTTTGTTATAAGTACTGCTCTTAAAGTCGAGCTGAAGTCAAAAATGCTTTTTCAACCCTTTTGGACCATATCCCTGCTCTTATTGTAGTCAAATTTAAAATACTAAAATACACTTCTACATTACTAAAATACTAAAATACTCTTGAAAAATATAATAATGCAATAGTTAGTGTTTGTCATAAGTACTGCTCTTAAGAAGCAGAAGTAGCAAACTGTTTGCAGTGTGTGCAAAACAACACAATACAGTTCAACAAGAAGTCCAGGGTTGATAGAATAAAATGAATTCTGGTACTTGAAGCTGTTACTGCCATATAAACCAGAACATCCTTAAGGCCGCAAGGTCCAACATTCTCGTTGTTTCTACATCTTGTGGCCTTCCTCAGCTGATTGATTTGCTCTGTTGTCATGGAGATGGTTAAGTTGTTATCACATGACATAAATATATAATTTTAGAACATGTCTTTGAAGTAAATAACTCAAGTTTATGTTGGGTTTTGTGGGGTTTTTTTGCTGTCATAACAAGTCTCAAATGATCATACATGCTGAATTCCGGAACAGTATTTGCATTGTTAATCATTTCTAGTACAAATATTTGTTGTTGCTGTCGGTTAAGGACCAAAAACATTGATTTGATTCCTACAAAATAAATGAAATGATCCACATTCATCCACATTTGAAGTGATCCATGGATGAGCAAAAGTAAGCTAGTTTAAAAAAGGGAAAGATAAAGTCCACTTATCTCTAAAGCCACATAGTGAGCTAGGATTAAATCCTGTCAGAATTGTCAGCAGAACTATGATCTAATAAGAACAAAATACCAAATGACTGTACCATCTCCTGAAAAGAAGCTGGAGTTTGACATGTATTAACAAGCCAGCACCTTTATTCTGAGGCAGACTGAGGTAACAGCGTTCACAATTGTCCAGATCTGGCTGTGCAGGTTGTGCTGTGCTGATAAAGATCCAGCTCTATAATCCTGATTCATAGTGAATCTCTACCTATCAGATGCTTTGCGGACTCTTCGGCAGGCTGTGATTGACGATGATTATCTCAAGCGGATACCATATCTCTACCATCGCCGTAGCCATGTCAGGGATTTTAGGTGAGGGTGTGTGATCAAATGCAGCAGCAAACAGCTGACAGAGAAGAGGCATGGCACCAGAAGCACATGTAGAAGGCACCACTGAATTAAGATATATAGATAAGGAATGATTTTTTTCCCTGCACTCTTCGTGTATCAGAGACAAAATTACTGAGATGTGTTATTAGTTGCTGCACAAATATTAATCGAAAAATCAATGTGTATGGCAGAGTCAGCCAGTCAGAGCTTTGTATGGAGAGGTGGTCGAAACTGAATATGAGCACAATTCAGGAGACACCTACAGTGCCTACCTTAGATCCACTACAACAACAACACAACAACAAAAAACACGCTACACATATTGTGATTCAGTATGATTGGTAAAACACTATAATTGCTAACTTTTAATCAGAGTCATATCATTTTACAAAATTCAGTTTAAAATTCTGAAAATTAATGATTGAAAATGAATAAGAATTATTAACTGATTCTAAAGCTCAATGGAGCTAAATAGCACCTTTAACTCATTGTTTTGGTTTAATTGCCCTCATAAGTGTTTTGGTTTAATCTTTCAAAAAAGAAAAAAGCTTTAATAGAAGACAGCACTGAAAAGAAGTCAAGAAGCAACTAACAGCTACATGGTGAACATACTGGCCCATTTAGCAGCCCCTAAAGACCTAAAGCAGGTTTTGGGCCACTTGACCCTCCTGTATTTAATTTGTTTTTCCTGACCTGTTCCTGCAGTCAGTATCAAGTGCCATATTTCTACTCATTCAGGAGAACCCTAAGTTTTAGTATGTTCCATTTAAAGCCCTTTACATTTGCTTTGTCTGAGAACTGATGAATTTACCAGTATATTTTTCTGTTTGAAAGATGTACTTCCATGCTTGTTTAGCTTCCATCTAACGTCATCTAACCTTTCCTAAGCAAGTAACAACCATTTATATTAATATCATCCTACACATTTTTCGCTAAGGAAAGGTGTATCCTATTTTATTTGCTTCCATATTTACCGTGTAAATGTGTCCGAAAAAGTTTACAGCATAGATAGAAACATCAACAAACATTTAGACATGTGTAATAGTACTGAAAAGGTGAAAAATTATGGTTTACATGACTTTTTAAAGAATGTGGAATATGTTGGCAGTGCAAAAATTTTTCAACAGGTCATGTGGCCTTCTATGTCAAGAGTTTTAGTAGCCAGATATTTCCCACGGGAGTTGGTGGAGACCAAAACAGAGCTAAAAGAAGAGTAACTATCGTTTGCTAAC
>JAQFJA010000026.1:9969363-9983818 GCA_029874485.1 Naso brachycentron | reverse complement strand
AGCCATGTTTTTTCAAATTCTTTTGAGAGGACACGACAGTCTAAATTGATAACTGAAGGCGCACACAGAAACCAAAAACACAAGGTTTTTTGCATCAAACACGTTAGATTAGAAAATCTCTGATTTCATCCTGATAAATCGCTGGGAACTTCATGTTCTTGGGACAGAACTCCGAATGAGACTTGGATATTTTCTGGATGACTCAGGAGATTTTGTTTGTGCTTGCAGCTGAGTCACTACATTTTGACATTTCCAACCTTTGTTAAGCCTCTTTGTCTCTCCTGATGGGAGAAACTTGGGTGTTACTTAAGATGCCGATTTAAACTTCCACAGACACATAGCTTACAACTCCAAAACTCCCTGTTATCACCTTAGAAATATCTCTGTGAGATGCTTTCTGTCACAGTCTGACTCTGAAAAACTGGTCCATGCTTTTATTTCCAGTAAATTAGATTACTGCACTGCCCTTTCTGCTGGACTGACAAAGCAGGTATTAAATAAACTCCAGCATACTCAAAACGCTGCAAACGGGGTTTTAACCAAAACCAAGAGGCAGGCCTATACACACATTACTCCTATTTTATCTTCTCTTCACTGACTCCCAGTTAAAGAAAGAACTGATTTTAAAATAATCCTTGTTTTTAAATCTAGAAATGGTTTAGTACCTGCACATGTTGTTGACATGCTCACTGAATACACACCAGACAAATATGGTCACCATGGTCCTTCTCTCTGGAATTCTCTACAACAGTGGTCTTCAACCAGGGGGTCGTGATCTCTAGGGGGTCCGTGGAGGTGCTGCGGGGGGACCCCCAAAATAGGTCAAATTTTTCATCAAAATAATTTATATCTGGGAAATTTTTTAAATTTGGGCAAAAATTATAATGAGTAAACTCTAATACGAATGAGCAATAATAAGCTACTTTTTACAAATATGATAATGACTGAGTATAAAATAAGTTAAAAACAGTTGGCTAGTCTTAAAATGCAACACACTATTTTTTTTTATTTTTATTTTTTAATCTGGGGGGGTCTCTATTTTTCTATCAATCAAGGGGTCCCTGGACTGAAAAAGGTTGAAGACCCCTTGAAGATCCCAAATTTTTTACTCCAACCGCAATTTTATCATGAAGAAGCACACGAACGTGCTCACATCAGTTATTGAACATCTTGTCTTGTTATGAACAAAATGTTCACCTCAATCCAGATTTCAACTTTCACTGTTGGACAAAAAGGATTTTCCATCCTCCGGAGTGGAATGAGGGAATCAAAGATTCTTTAATTATTGCCACATGCTCACTCCTCTCCTCTCTTCGTGGAAATGTTTGTGTCCTGAAGAATTCAGCTAGTTTCCAGAGACTCTTCACTAAATACCAACCTGACTCAGGTCAGAGTGCAGGGGTTTTGTATATGACAGCATATAGCTTAAAGCCAATTCTGTGCAGGATTTATCAAATACCTGCACAGAAATGTCTATATATAACCTGGAAACGACTGTTTGTTTGTTTCGTAAAGCTGCTGAAAGAGCCGATTTTGTGTTTAAGTGCTGCAACAAACTCTCCCCTGTCTTCACCATCATCTTCAATTTATCTCTCGCTCAGGCCACCGTCCCCCCTTTTCTGAAGTCAGCAACAATCAACCCTGTCCAGAAGAAACCATCCCCAAACTGCCTAGCAGACTACAGACCTGTAGCCCTCACCCCTCTCATAATGAAGTGTTTTCAGAAACTGGTGCTCAAACACATACAAGCCAGCCTCCCTCCATCCTCGGACCACCACCAGTTTGCATTCAGGCCTAACAGATCCACAGATGATGCCATATCCATCACTCTCCATACTGCCTTGAACCACCTCGAACGCAGGAACAGCTACGTCAGGATGCTTTTTGTGGATTCCTCCGCCGCCTTTAACACCATCATCCCAAACATCCTGATAAACAATCTGCTGAACCTCGGCCTCCCCCCACCCACCTGCAGCTGGATTAAAGACTTCTTGACTAACCGTGCACAATCCGTCAGAGTCGGCCCTCACCTTTCCTCCACAATCACACTCAGCACCGGCTCTCCTCAGGGCTGTGTGCTGAGTCCCCTCCTCTAATCACTATACACCTCTGACTGTACACCAACATTTCCCACTAACTCTGTTATTAAGTTCGCAGACGACACTACTGTGGTCGGACTTATCACAGGTGGTGATGAGTCCACTTACAGGCAGGAAGTCGAAAACCTGTCCAAGTGGTGCTCTGCTAACAACCTGATCCTCAACACTACAAAACCAAAAGAACTCATAATTGACTTCAGGAAACTCAACACAAGCCACCAGCCTCTCTTCATTAACGATGTGCGTGTGGAGAGAGTCCACTCATTCAAATTCCTCGGCATCCACATCACAGACCTTTCTGTCATCGTCACTAAACACCTCTGCGACTGTTAAAAAGGCACAACAGCGCCTCCACTTCCTGAGAATACTCAGGAAAAACAACCTGAGTGAAAAGCTGCTGGTCTCCTTCTACAGATCAACAATTGAGACTATCCTGTCATATTGTATCTCTGTGTGGTTTGCTGGATGCTCTGTTGCAGACAGAAAAGCTCTCCAGAGAATCATAAAGACAGCAGAAAAAGTCATTGGTTGCCCCCTCCCCTCTCTGTCAGACATTGCAAACAGCCGCATTCTCTCAAGAGCCAAAAACATCATTAAGGACAATACACACCCCAGTCACCATCTGTTTGACCTGTTACCCTCTGGCAGACGTTATAGGTCCATCAAATCCAGAACCACCAGATTCAGAAACAGTTTCTATCCATACACTATAACCTCATTAAACAAACACAGATAATAAAACCTCCCCACCTCCTGCTCTCTTGCAGATGAACACCTGTTCTGCATTTTAAATTGTTTTATCTGTTGTACATTTGTTGTATTTATTGCATATTGTTGTATTTATTTATTTATTGTGTGTGTACCACAGTGGAGTAGTACTCTTAATTTCGTTGTACTGTAATGTACAATGACAGTAAAGGCATTCAATTCAACACACACACAGACACAGGTGTAGTCACTGCACTCACCCAGTTGTCAGTGTTGCAGGCTTTCCTCTCCAGGCCTCTCTGCAGTCTTTCTCCGATCCCTCCTGCTTTCTGAAACTCTTCCACCAGCTCTTTGGTTCGCTGAAGTTCATCCACCTCCACAATGGGCTCCAGGAGGCTGAGGTAGTTCTCACAGGTCTCCTGCAGAGGCGGGACGGGCAGCCTGGGGAGGTCATTCCGCTGGCTCAAGTATCTGCCAACATCCAGAGTCGCTGATAGGGGTTCCACGACGTGAAAGGACTTCACCATCCCACGCTTTACCTGACAGGGACAAGAGTGGCCTCAGATACATGGATGACATATATTCTGACAGAATGACACGTGTCTGTTGACCTTGCTCTCGTGTCTCTCTTATCATGATCAGAAGGGATCTTTACAAAAACAGATCTCCAGTTTTTATTTCCTATTTTATCTTTGCTGTCAAGCAGGTGATGGTTGATTTAACAGTGGGTTGTTCACTGATTACAGGGTTTGTGGTTCAATTCCCAATTCTTCTTCTCCACAGGGGTGTACTGGAGTCCAAATATGTCATTTGGTGGAGCATAAATGATTTTGAAATAAATCATTTTGACTCTTTGTCGGATGAATTATCAGTATAATGTGATGTGTACGATCTGGGTAGTCTGACTACAACAACTTTTTATCAGCTGTTTTGACGTTTTTATTCAACTCTGTGGAATATCACAATATATCGAAATATGCATTGTATCGCAGTGTATTGTGATATAATCGTATCATGACTCATGTACTGTGATGCGCATCGTATCATTAGGTCCTTGCCAATACCCAGCTCTACTGCTGGTCTAGTTGTGACAGGAACACAGAGAGGTGAGGAAAATGAAACACTGAGGAATATGAGGTGAGCAGACAAGACCCCGTTCAAACTTGTGACCCCAAGTAAACATGAAAACATGCTGATCTCAGAACGATCACAAATGCTTACCACAGGTGTTTACAAGGAGACCTGCGGCCAGACAAATTGACAATCTTTCCAAAAATCCAGCTAAAGAAAGCAAAGTAGCATTGTCAAAGGGTTAGGGTCATGGTCACGATTTTCTTGCAGAGAAAACCTTCAACAAATCCATTTGTCATCATCTGAACAATATACTGTTCCCAGTAAGATTAAATAAAATATTCCATTCTTCAACTGTTCTCAGAACCAGGTATCAAGAAATGAAGAGGTAACTATACCAAGATCCCTGGAACCCCTAAGACCAAAGAAGTTCATTTTAAAATACTAAACAATATTTACCCGTCCCATGAACTGTTAGGACAGAGATTAAACATAGCACATAGTAACTGTTTCTTTTGTGACCTTTAAACTGAAACAACTGACCACCTGACTTTTTATATATATATGTTTGTTTGTTTTTTATACTGTGTGCACACAGTCTCACTGTGGGAGGACTTACAGGACTGGCTGTCTGTCAGAGTTTAATTACGAGCTCTTCTCACAAGAGACAACATTGAATGAAGGACAGTGGGAGCAACCTGAGTGCAAATAAGGTGTTATTAATGGATGCATTTTTCATCCATACATCTAAATGGAGGAAAACAAAACCCTTGTGTTATGACCTGGCTCGAAGGCCACAACAAAGAAGGGGAACACACCATGAAGTTTAACACAAAGATACTTTATTAAACCAAATCAGACCAAATTAAACCGAATTAGATCAAATTAGAAAGTATGAACTAAGATATTTACAGAATTTAAGTGAGTCATCAGTGAAATAAGTATTGTAGGTGTGCATTAGTGAAAATGTGTTTGTGTGAGTGTTGAAAGGTGCAGAACAGAACATAAGGCTAAAGCAACATAACCAAACCAAGGGCTGAAGAACCTGGGATACCTGTGAGGGAAGGCAGAGGGAGCAGCAAACAAAAGAGAGGGAGGTTAAACTACAGGCAGACTGTTTAAAGACAGGAACTCCTGGGTGCCACAGGTGTTCCTGATTCCCCAATCGGATGCCTGTTGAAAAAGCAGAGGTCAGTGGTATAGCACCCCCAAGAGGACCCCAGGGGCCGTAACAAAGTGGACAGAAAACCTGATCAGCACATTTATGTACATATACATTTATATGTATGAAAAGTGCTATATAAATAAAATGTGATTTGATTTGAAGCAAATTTTAGGTCAATTTATGATGACATTGTGGCTCATTAACCCTTTCCAAAAGTTCATGAGGCAACAAATGAAAGATTAATATCTCCCTTAATTCATTTGCCTAAACAGAGACAAAAACACACAATTAACAAAGTTAAAGATGAATCTGACTGATCAAATTTCCCCCTAATTTTCTCTGGATAATCACATTAATGTTGCTGTTATGAAGTCTTCAGGCCATGTGAAAACCTGATATCCAGACAGCACTAATGTGAATTATGATTAAGGTTATTGAACAGTCACTGTCACTGTTATTGTTCCCTGAATTTAAAGGGTGGGTCACAGTTTTTCATGTCTGTCTTAAAACAATTAAGTGCCCATATGAGCACTGAAACAGGTTTGCATGCTGCAGTTATTCATTCTGTTTATGTCCATTATTTAAATGACTTCTTATTAGACAGCATGGTCCATCACCATACTGTTCATTAGGAGGAAGAGAAAACCTCATATCTAAAGATTTGTTTGTTCATTTGATCATAAATTGGTTATACTCATTTCTCATCTATCCTTTGGTTTCAGACACGTGTAAGTATCAGAGCATAGAAAGACACAATACCAACTTTTACAATGCAGTGTTATTATTTCAAACAAATAAACAAACACACATACAAACAAAAAACAGGATTTTTTTTTCTGAAAAGTTATGGTTTTGGACATACAAGGTGTTCGCCTGACAGACTGCAATAGGAAGCACCCTCATAATGACCATTAAGAAAAAATGGACAGGAGAAATAATTCTAGCTGTTTCAGTGTTCAAATGGGAACCTGATTATCATGTTAGACTTGAAAAACTGTCAACATTTCTTTTAATATTTTAATACTCAATTAATCCAGTTTTAGGCTGCTGGATGACCCCTGTGTCTGATGTTCCTAAACTGGGTATAAGGTAGTGAGAGAGATGTTGATTAGATGCAACGGAAGTGCAAAATTCACTTTCATCACAACCCTTGGGCCAGCATTCAGTGAGGTTAACGAAGAAAATAGGTGTGTTTACTTACGCTTAAGACAACAACCTGATTGACTGGAAAGAGAGACAACACCCAATGGAAAAAAATAATGAAAGTTACTTTCGTTTCCTCATATTAGTTCATTGACGCTTTCATAAATAATTCTTGTGAAATGCATTGAGATAATCCTTCAGGTAGTTATTATTTCTTGGGTCAGGCAGAGGTTCCATTAACAAGCTGTCTATGCCTTGTGACCTCTGCATGTGTGTATCTACCTGTGAATCAGTGTGGAAACATCAGCACCAAAAACGTCACATCGTAACCTCGAACAACATGGAATTTGTCAGACAGGCTTTGGGTATTCGCTTTGTTGGAGTACAGGGTTTGGGGATGAACATGTGTCAGCACTCATAATGAATGTGCAAATATTTTGTTCATGTTTACTGTCCAATTGCTTTTTCAGACTGTGTGTTGATGTGTTTTATTGATGTGCAATCAGTGCAATGCACAAGGGCCCAGAAGCTTCCAGGGGCCCACTGATGAAGATTTTTGCACATCAGTCATTATATGTCACATTATAGACTGTGTTGCCTTGTCTTCAAACAACTATTCAACAGCAAAATTTAAAATGACTTCAACATGAATGTGAGCTACATACAGTCAACACTCATTCACCTTGTGTCTTACACTTAGGATTTTGTATTACTGTGCTTGTGTGCTTATGGTTGTACTTTTGTTTAGGGCAAGAAAAATGGCCCCCAGTGATATGTTACCTTGGTCAAATCCCATTGAGTCAATCTGCTGGGTTTCCCCTTCAGTTATATGATTCATTATCTTCAGCAGAAACTCATTCCTACAGGAAGAAAATATTATTTTTCATGCACATCACGCTATAATTCCATGAAAGATGGTGATATATTTGATTACGATAAATATCCTTAAAGGTTTTCCTCCTTTCTAATCAGAACACACCTCCCTTTTATTGTTACCATCTGTAACAATAATAATCAAAGATATTTCCTTATTGTTAAGGAAATATCTTTGATTATTATTCATCTATTTATTTATTTTTTACGTGTATCACCAGGATAATACCTTTGAACTACATTGACGGACATGCCCTTTAGATTTTCCCTGTTTGAAGAATACATAGAGTAACTCATTACCAGGAAACACAAATCATAATATATGTATTTATGTGGAGACTCAGTATCCCTCTTTATCAATTTGTGATTGTTGAATCAGTGTTATTTTTTATGCACTTCCTGGAGGAGGGTTGGTACAGGCACAAGCTAGGCTTATATGACGACAAAATGATTCTAAGTGGTCTGTTGGCAATAACACACCAGCACACAGTTTGAAAATCTAAAAGCTGGCATTACTGGTGTTCCTGGGACTGTTAATAACTGGTTTGATTTGTCTTAAACTGTGGGTTAACTAACATTTTATTTTTCATATAAGCATATAAGAAAGGAAGGAAGTGGGGAAATTCTCTGTAAAACTACCCTTTGTTGTAGGTTAAAAACTTTTGTTGTTTCATTATATTAAATGTATGTGATATTAGGGTTTACATGTTAAAGCCCAGCACACCTACACATTTTTAATTACTTCAGCTAATTGGTTTGGCTAATTTTACTCTAATAATTAACAGCAATAATGAGAAAAAATGTTATTGTCCTGCCTTAAAACATTTAACAAAGCTAATAATAGAGAATTTGAGCTTTTGCACATGCTCACACACTCAAGATGACATCTGTTCTAGGCAGCCTTAGGGGAAATGTTTGAGTGTGGATTTTAAAATAAGTATGAAATTAAAAATATAAAAAAATATGAAATATGAAATATGAGAAATATATGAAATTTAAAAATATAAAAACAGTGTGTTTTCTGAGTGCAATAACTGCACATGTTACTTAGCTGTTGATATATTATGATAAATAATATATAAATAATATGGTTAAGGTTGAATGAGTATCCAGTATAGAATTTATGATTTTCCATCCATGCATCATCAACTTTTTATCTGAGATCGGGTCCCGGAGGCAGCAGTTTCAGTGGGGAGCCCAGATTTACCTTTCTCTGGCTACATCAACCAGCTCTGGCTGGGGGATTCCAGGGCATTTCCAGGCCAGTGCAGAGATATAATCTCTCCACCTGGACCTGGGTCCCCTTGATGACTGAACTTCTCACCTAATTCCTAAGGGAGACACCAGCCACCCTCCTGAGAAAACCCATTTCAGCAGCTTGAATCTGCACTGAGTAATTTAATGTTCTGTCTTTTTTAAAACTGACAATGTGATTAACAGTTTTAGCAATCTACTCAACTGCTTATTCTAGCCTGGCTAAAACCATTCTGATCATGTGAGCTCGACTTTTCTGTTTCAAAATGTGGAGCTCATGCAATCAGGATTTAGTTTATTTCAATCAGGATGGTTTTAACCACTCTATTATTATTCAGGTGTGAATTTTTAAATAATAATTTTTTGAAAAATATACTTTTTAAAAAAAAATGTCTTAGAAGCATGGAAGGGGAGTCAAACAGGGGTACACATTTAGCTGCAATCTACAACCTCACCATTAAATCTGACAAAGGATAATGTACTTTATTTAAAAATTATATACCGTACATATAGGCCAACTCAAAATTCTACAATTTCCAAACAAATTTCCAGACAATATAAATAAAAATTAAAATATATTACATATAGCACAAAACATAAATTAATATTATCCAGTTAGTCATATTACAAGTGATTACAGTGTATTACAGCCAGTGTACATTAAAAATATATATGAATCAGAGAAAATTCATACAAATATCATAAAACCTTAAGACATAAAGAGCTTGTAATATTATCCCTGAACTTGCTGGTATAATAAACAATGTGGCAAATAGTCAATGTCCATCAATGTGTAGATTTTTTGTTTAATAATATTGTTCTGAGTGCATCTGAATTTATGTTACATTTGGCAGGTTTTTCAAACAGTGCATTGATAATGTGACCCAGTTGTGAGGGCTGGACTTTATTCAGTTGGAAACCATAGACGCTATTGAGCCTTCAGTTCCTCTTCCTGACTCATCTTCTGAACTTCCGTCCTCGTGTGTGTCTGGGTCATATAGATCATACTCAAAAGCAGGATTGGTCTGCCCCTGTCTGTGCCGCTGCTGGACCTTCTCGAAGATTTGAAGAACCTTCAAAGTACACAAACACAAGCAGAGAGTATAAGCGTAAGAACACACTTAACTGAAAGTCTATTTTAAGAGGGAATTAAACACAAGGGTTAGTTATATTACCTTAGATTTAGGAATGAGACCCACTCTAAAGAAACCAATGTGCCCTGTTTCTATCTTAGTGCAGTCAACCACAGTAGATGCAATGTTCTCCGGGGAGGCTCCATCACACAACACTCCATCCACCTAAACAAGCAAAATTCATGTTGTTACTCTAAATAAAAAATTTAGAAAACACAAGTGCCTCTTGTGTTTAATAAAACTTACATATTGTCCTCACCTTGTTGCCCAGCTTGGCATAAACTTGGTTGTGGTGAGTTGTGTCGGCCTCGCCTGTCGGGTTGGCTGAGGTCACAGCAATGGGTCCCACCTGCAAGAAAACAGGTTGTTGTGTTTATTAAAAGGCTTGCTGACCATTTTTCACTCAGTATTCAATATTTCCAAAATACTTACCAGATTCATGAGGTGTGTGGCCACAGAACAGTCTGGGTTTCTGATGGCAATACTTTGTGGAGTTCCTATGTGTTTTGCAGCATCTCCTAAACCAAAGATATCCATCCACGGGCCTGTGTGAGACAAAAACAAACAAAATGTTCATAAAACTGCTGCCATTCAAAAGCAGGAACCCTCACTAGAAAACACACATACAATGTCACACTTACAAATATGCATCCACAAACTCACACCTACCTCTGGGTATAACCATGCTAATGGAGGAGGGCCACGCAGCCTCCATGAAGTCCAGGAGCAGGGGGCTCAGCAGGTGGCGCACCGGCTCCAGCTGCTTGATCGAGGAGATCCACATGGACATGGGTCGGTCCTGCGCCTGCTTCTTCACCCTGAAGTCACACACAGCATTTAGTGAGAAATGGCATTGAATCAATAAATTAATGCAGAAAAGTGCAAACTCATGAAAAAAGAAACTCACTTGTAAGCTTTAACGACTGCGTCGGGCCTGTTGCAAGCTGCCACCAGCACATAGACAGTGTCAGTAGGCATTCCACATATACCACCATTTTTCATGATTTCTGCATAGGAAAGAAGAAAAATTTCACATTAAGTACAAATGCGACTTTGATTTTTTTTTTTTTTTTTTTAAAATAACATTGCTTTCTTAAACATATTCTCACCTGCAATCTGCTGGACAGATGTGGCCTTGCGGGCAGGTAGATGTGGACAGATATCTGTACCTCCACCGACCCCACTCAACTTAATTAAAGGTTTTCCTAAGGGAATCTGGGGGCACTGAAAGGTGCTGTTGAAAATGTGCGACAAGAAAAAATAAAAACTGACAAGACCAAAGATGATGGTCACTCCTATGTCATAACCATAGGGCAATGCACCTACTGCATCCAGCAGGAAGCTAATAAGGATGAGCTGAAAAGTGAGGACGTAGGCAAACCAGGCAACATTTACAAACAGTGCAGCGGCTGTCACTAAGCCGTTAAACAGCATGAAGCTAATGATCCCCACAGCCAAATTAAAGCCTCTGGTCTCGCCGTACAGGCCGCCGTATCGTGTCAGCCCCCAAACTGTCCACATCACCCCGTAGAGAACAAAAACTGTGCTCTCAAAAGTTTTACCTCGAGCAAAAGCTACAGAACCGCAGAGCAGCTGGAGCGCCCCTCCGGCCACCACCACCCAAGGCAGAGTTAGCACATACAGAGGATTCCTGTCACCAACTGTGGCTGTGACTGCAAAAGCAGCCAGCACATTGCAGGCATGGCCCAACACCTCTGCATCGGCATACTTGGAGTAGCCGAGGTGAGGTGCATGTAGCTCTTTATCATGGGCTCTGAGAGTAAAACCTTGCATCCTGATTACTAAAGCTTTGAAGTAGCCCTGTCCTGTTGGAATCATGAACGGGGAGGCCATATTGAATGTGGTAATTAAAAGCATAATGGCAGTGATAACAAATATAGCCCCCTGTACACCCTGCGTTCCTCCTTGAAAGAAGCCTTGAGGCTGGGCTGCAATGGCGATACAATACGCTGCAAAGAATAACTGGTAGAGCCCCTCCAGCAAACTCTTCTGACAACTGAACAAAGCCAGGATGAAGAAAAGCACAGAGAAGACAACAGGGAAGGGAACGGGTGAGTAAGGCTGAATTGAGTAGAATGATAGGAGAGCGCTGTAGCCCTCTGCAAACTTCAGCAGAGCACAGAAGCCGTAGAAAGTGGCAGCCAGTGTGTCCATGGCTCTGTAGAAGAGGACACACATGCCGACCTGGAAAACTCCTGCTGTCCACAGCCAGGGGACGTGACCGGTGGAGAGCTGGGGGACCACGCCTAACAGAGGACAGGCTAGCACGGAGGCGGACAGCAAGTTCATCACCAGACCTATTGAAATGACATCACTGCAACCCTGGTTTGGCTCTGTTTTCTCCTTAGTTTTGCTCTTCAGGCTTGTGCCTGGAAGCGCCACCTTACCACGAGTGACAGTGGACAGCAAGCGTCCAAAGCCAAAGTAAACACCCACCAGACAGACGAGAAAGTAGTTAGCAGCTGTGGCAGACTGACCAAAGCCTGCAGCTGACAAACCAGCAATTTGATGAGCACATGCTAAGCTAATGCCAAGCGCTATGAGGAGCAGAACTGTTTTCTTTGCTATGACTGCGGCGAAACCTATGATGAGCAAAGCTAAGGTAAATGCTGCCAGGCCCGGGACAAGAGAGGATCTTATTTCTGTGTGCTTCAGCACCCCCTGTCCCACCAGGATGTACACGAGACCTGAACCACACCACAGGGCGGAGACGGTCAGAACCAGAGTGGAAAACAACTGGGCGTGGGACAGACTGCGGCGGATACCTGAGAGACAAAGAGTAGACCGTTGAGATAAAACAAGCAGGGAGATGACGATGAATTGTAGACAAAGACAAAAAATTTAACATGGCAAATGAATGTAACTGAACAAAACTTGTGGGACTCATTCATCATAACCAACCTGCATAAGCTAAAAGGACTGCAGTGATGATGAGCAGGATCCCCAGTGCAGTGTGGGGGATGAAGTCTCTTTCAGGTGAGCTGGCATAGTTGTTCACCAAAAGCAGGAGAGAACCTGTAAATCACAGCAGAAATCCATTAGCTTGCCTACAGACACATGCATCTGACATCACACGTCTATCTATCTATCTATCTATCTATCACTCTTCTCTACACACACACACATGCATAACAACACAATTAGAATATGTATTATAATTAGAATATTATTATAAATAGTAGTTTATATTAAAAAATATTTGCAACGATAGTAATTGAGTAAAAAAAAAAAAAAATATATATATATATATATATATATATATATATATATCTTCAGGTTTTAATTTACACAGTTTAAAACCACTTTTACATTATGCTTCCTAAAATTTGATGGAACAGAATGGAGAGCAAAACTGTTTTCTAAAATTAGTGGCAGGTAATCGTTTTACTTTTTCAGGACGTGAACTTGTTTTTCGTCATAAACAAGCCTATGAGATTCGTTGTGACATATGCTGCGCACCGCAAATCAAAAAACAAATTTAAAAACCAAAAACTTTCAATTGCCATATGCAAATAACAGCTTACCGCCGGAGATGCACAGTACGCCGACGGAGACATGCAGTGAGTGAAGTTGAGCCATGGCAGCAGTAGCTTCCGAGGACGCGAGGCTGCGCTTTATACGGCTGCCTGTGACGTCATCGCGCAGAAGAAACCTGAGAGGAGGACATCCTGCTTGAAAGAGAGAGAGAGAGAGAGAAAGACCGTGGGCTCACCGGGAAACATCCTGAGTTAAACGGAAATTTTCTCAGACGGCTAAACTCAGATAATCTATTGTGATAATATATACGAGGCCGATTTGAACTCTTTTAAACTGTAACTGTTCTGGTATTACACTGGAACAATTATTATCATTTCATTTCTGATTTTAAACCAGTTGCATTTAATGTAAGATTAGGATTTTTATAACGTTTATGCACTATGTTCCAGGACGAATCTTTTCCCACCAGTTGTGCTCCATAAAGTGCAAAGAAGACAGACTGGCATTCAAATTATAAGCTACCCTAAAGCCCCTGTTACATTTTTTCACTGTTTATTCAATCTAACAAAATAAGTTTTTGCACATATACTTATTTTCAAAAAATAGTGAATAGGACATGTAGGGTGACCTGTAAATGTAAGCTAGTCTTCTCATGAAAATAGACAAATCAGGATATTTGCATCAATGTTATCTCTTCATGCCAGTTTTATTATTACCCAGAAAGTAAATAATAGAGAAGAGTGAGTCAGCAGTTTATTTTAGCAACAGCAGCGTTCCTCTTGTTACCTGCTGCATGATGTCACTGTTTTAGGAGGAAGTTCTGGGAGGAGACAGCAAGGTGGGCAGGACTATAAAGAGTCTACTTCAGACATCAGCCAGCACACCTCTGCTAAACAGCTCCATCGCTCACAGAGTAAAGCCAGGCCAGCTGGGAGTACAAGGTGAGCTCCATCTATACTGTCTTTACTGTTCAGTGTTTTTTTTCTGCTATTTAGGAACAAACATGTTGTTTTACTCAAAAAGGTTATGATCAAATGCAAAGCAGCACCACAAACACTTTATGAAACTTGTCTTTAGTGTTGTCAGATGTGTTACCTGGCAGCAGCAGCACTCCTGGTAGTCCCATGTCACCCGCTCTGTCAATATTTTATGTAAATATGTTCCACAGGTGGCTCTGGCGCAGTGCTCTAACATGGGGCATAAAATCTTTTTAATAGCATTTTTAAAAATTAAAATATTATGTGTATATTTAGAGTTCAGATAAATTAATGTGCTTTATGTGTGTTTCATAGGAACCATGGTGAAACGTGTTGCAGTTATCCTTTCAGGCTGTGGAGTCTATGATGGCACAGAGATCCACGAGGCCTCTGCTGTCCTCGTCCATCTGAGTCGGGCTGAAGCAAAAGTAAGACACAACTTATTACACTGTGTGTGTGTTCGTCCTTTCAGGTACAAGTTCTGGATCAAATTCCATAGGGACATTACAGCATTCATATCCAGATTCCTGCCCG
>JAQFJA010000026.1:9936489-9951180 GCA_029874485.1 Naso brachycentron | reverse complement strand
GAGGATCATCAGAGTAACTGAAATTGAAAAGGAGACAAAATGAGCGAACCAGATGGTAATGCCATCAGTAATTGTTGAGATACTTCAGTCTGGACCAAAGTGTGGGAACGACAGGCATCATTGGCATCCTGAGAGCCATTTCACTCATTCTGGGACCCAGAAAAATCTGCTGACTTCATGATTTATTGCTCTGGTAGATGGTAGATGAGTCTGGCTCTCCTGTTATCCAGACAGATCTGATTGGCCCCATTTGGTCAGTGTCTGGCCATTTACAAACGTTTATCTGAAATGGGGCAAGTCAGATACAATGACAGAGGAGTGTTACCGTTCCAGATTTTAGAGGTTACATACGAACATTTTACCAGCGTAATTCGGCAGGCTCACAAAGGTCAGATCCAACTGTTTAACAAGGCATTACTAATCATATTTGAATCATGATTTTGATACTGTATTGCCTATTTCCCACCTAAAATCTTTTCAGAAACACATTAAAGTGGACTGTTAAGCTGTAATTGAAGAATATTTGTGATCAGGCTGCCTTTTTTTTTTTTTTAAACGAAATCAGACCACTATCACCCCAACTTGCTCCTTTTTTTGTTTTGTTGTTGACCTGATTTGGTTGCAGGTTATGTTTCATTGCTTTAATTTTTTTTTTAGGTTTATCCAGTTACATCCAGAGGGATTTTGATCGGCGTCCGTTGGTAATGTTCCTCAACATTGAGAGAAAGAAAGAAGTGAGAGGTACTAGACCTATTTGCAATGTTCTTTAGTCTGACATTCCAGGCTAGTTTTGACGCTATAACCTGACTAGCTACAAAGTAAGTAAATAACTAACTAAGACTAAATAGGAGTCATAATTGTTTCCATTAAATTGCTGACCCTGGACCTCTCAGTTCAGACAACAACAGTGAATTCTTCCAAACAGCTTTTACACCAGAGGAAAAGATTTAGTGTTGTTATCTACTGCGGTATCCAGAGGGCTGAGTCAAAGTTGCTGTCATTTTACCATCTGATGCACCACCATGAGATTAAAGCAGAAAAGAAGGAAAAAAAAAGTGTCAGTGTGGTCCAGCAGCTCCAGCTTGCTCCAGTGATTCCATTCACATGCCTTTGCCATCTATCATGGAAGCCAGTCAGAGTATTGCTGTGCCAAGCAGAGGCTTTGCTGAGACGCCCAACGAGGGAGTAGCTATGCAGTGCCTTTATTGACCCAAGCTTCTGTCAAAGCCAAGGACAAATGAGCTGCTGCTCCACAAGAGAATTGATTTTTAGTCTAACAGGAGATTGTGGAGGGGAACAGCAAGCATCCCATGGAGTGAGGAAGACTCAGAGGTGGATAGTCCTCCTGGGTTACTGCCCTCTTCTATGTTTGCACTCAAAAGGAGAAATTCTGGGTTTCTGGACTGGATTGGGCCAAATTAGACTTTGAAGTATTTGGCCTCTCTACAGATCCACTCTAACAGGTGCTTCACCTGTTTAGTCTCCAGTTACAACAGTTTGACCGACTGAGCCAGGGTCAGTGATTGAATTTTACCAACTGTTCCAGTGTTTGAGCACATCTCTGTGTGTCCCAACTGATATCTGGCAAATAAATGAGTACTGGTGTGTTTTTGTGTGTTTCCCTTCTTGAGTGTGAGTGTGTGTGTGTATGTGAGTGAGTGAAGGTGTATGCTCTGGAGACTTTCTGTGAAAACTAGACAGTGGATTAACTTGGCATCTATTGGTGTACCACAAGGGATATGAAACACAGAGCAGCATACATGCATGCTTGCATTCACTCACTCACATCCTCTTCTAGACACACAAACGAGCACTTATTTATCAGAGTTTAATGGGTTCCCTTTTACGCTTACCACTGCAGTAGAATTTCCTATTTAACTGCTCTGATTAGCAAATCAAGAATAGACTTAACTCTGACTCTTTCACATAGTTCCATGATGAGAAATGTGTGTCACGTAAAAATGCCCAAAGCGACATGCTCGTGAGAGAGTGAGAGAGAGAGAGAGAGAGAGAGATGGGGCACAAAATATTTGTGTCCTCCAAACAGGAAGACTGTGTTAGCATGCAGACCGAAGCAACTGAAGGCCATTTTAAATGCACAGGCTGTTAATAATATAAAAGGCTTTTTAATTACGTATCTGATGACATGCTCGAACCTCCCTTGTTGGTAATGATAGCATGAAAGAAGAGCTGTTTAAAAGCATGAAGCAAACTTGCGCTGCCTTCAGCTTTGAAATTCTCTTGAGCAAGGTCAGGATATAAAGCTCAGCTACATGCAGCATTTCATCAGAAAAGTCCTGTACTGGTTGGCACTAACAGTAGAGAAACACGCAGGGGGTCGATCAAATGGGCTGTGTCTTTGGAAAATAGAAGCTTGTTGTGCAGACAAAGAAAACAGCACTTCTAAAATCAATTTTGATAAGCTGAAATGATGCACCAATTTTCTGTGTAAGATTTTCAAAGGACTTCCACTCAACAACTTAATTCACACAGTCCTCTGCAGATGTGAAAAAGACATCTGCAAAGTCAGAGACAAAAGACAGTAAAATATCTTGTTGTTGGAGATAAGGCTTGAAGCGCTGACAGGAAGGCAGGTACAAGGGCTGACAGAGAGAGTTTTGCTATTGTGTCATGTTCTATTCAGAACAATGAAGACTGAATATATTAATCTGACAACTTGATAACTCTTTGACTGATCATCCCCAAGTTTTATGACAAAAAGGACTGAGTTTTTTAGAGCACATTAGTTTAAAGGGGAACGTGATTTTTTTACACATCAATGTGTTTAGAAGTCTCGAAAAATTACAGCATAAGTGAAAAGGGTGCTCAATAAAAAAGCTGTTTGTGTCTTCAGAGGGAGTGACACAAAATCTTATAAACTGCTTCAAGTTTTGAATGAAACAATCTGTTGGTGTGAGGTTAAGAAGTTACCAGACCTCTTTATTCAGCTCTTCATCTCTCCTCGAGGTTAGCCACATTGGCTGCAACCAGCACAACACAACCAAATCTCAGACTGAACTGTTGTTAGTTGACTTTGTGGCATTGGCATTGTGGGTAATGTAGGTGCCAGGTTTTGTCAAGAAGAACATCCATGAAACTTAATAGTCTTTTTGTTTGGATGCATTGATTTGGATCCTTTTCTTGTTTTAAGCTGTCCAGGGTGAGTTTTACAGTCTAACAGAAGTGCAATACTTAATATGTACTCGTTGAAGAATACAGCTGGTGATTTTTTCATAGGATTTATATTGTCCACAAATTCCATGAAAAGACTAAAACCACCATAATCCCCATTACTCTTCTTTGAGTAATGTTTGGGAAAATCTACAGTAGAAAGCTGTTCTTAGAAAATTACTTGACTTTCTTCTTTTTTTCCTTTCCAGTCGGCACAAAAGATTTTGGGGCAGAGAGCTATGACAGAACGGGGAAGTTGTGGAGTTCTGAGAAGTAACTGTGGTTTTTTGGTTTTTTTTTCACGTGATTTGTTAATACCAGAACATGAGAATGATGTCAGCCTAATCGTGTAAGACATCTGAGTTGTATTTTTTTTCTACATGACTTTCCGGCTCCACACTCAAGAGTCCCCTCTGATTGTATCTGGAAAGCCCTGCACTGGAGACAGGAAGGCAGACTGAGTTCAGCAAAGTTTTAATGTGACACTATTAATTTGGCCAGTTAATCACAAGTGTTAACCATTCTCCATTAACTTAGCTTTTAATCCTCCCTTTAAAAATTAACGTCAGCCTACTTCGCACTTCAACATGGGTGAGCTCATTAGAGACGAACTCTGAACACGGCTCTCTCAAGACCAAGACTAGATCCATCAAAACCACTGCTTCATTGTCTATGTTATATTGTCTCCATGTTAAGTATCATACATGTCCGTCATGTCATTTTCTTTGCTTTTTTTACTCTCAGTCTCTGTCCTTCTTTTGTTTTTCTCTCTGTACTTCCTCTATTTCTTCAGCAGGATAGACAGACATGAGCCAAACACACTGCATATTTGGTCTTAATATGACCCCTATTTATCAGCTGTAGAAATTATAACAAGCTACGATAAAGCAGCATTCTGTTCCTCTGCTGCTCACAACGTGAATCACAATGACTGTAAAATGCTGCCTGTATCTATTTCATTTAATTAGAAATGCTGCAGAACTCGAGAGTAGCTCTGCTCATCATAGTTACTTGAGGAAGGAGATGAAGTCACATGGGCATCAACAAGACACATATCTGTCGAGTCTATGCATGTAATAAATATTGCACAGGTAAAAAAGGTGTGTGTAAGTTTGAGGGCAGCATGAGTTTGCAATATCACAGCAGGCTGCATTTGAAAGATTTCATTTTCCACATCTGCCGGCACTCTAATCTGTGCCCTGGCTTAGAGCTGCAGAGTTGAGCTGAGGTTTGAATAGAACATGCAAAGTACCTGGTAAAATGTCAGAGCAAAGAATCAAACAAAAATAGTCTCTGCGACAGAATTTCAGCACCACAGGAAATATTTGCTCCCTTTTATTCCTCCCTTACTACAGAATTTTACAGTAATAAAGATCAATCACCATATTTGTAGCAACAAAATCAGACATCTCCACATAATCTTACACATTTATTCCATGCTTTTTTAAATTTATTTTTTGTGTTTACTTCCTTTTTTTATGTTTGTCCCAGGCCCCAAGAGCAATTCTGATGTATAACACTATTAGTTTCAAAACCAGCTGATAATCAGCCATTCAAGATTCATGATTCATTTATTTGTCATAATTCCTTGTGAACTTGCATACATGAAGAAAATAAAAGCTGTTCTCCACCAGCCACTTGCAGTGCAACAGGAAAATTCATAAAATACCTAAATTAAACCAGCTAAAAACAACATTTAATTCAGCTGACAGCACAGTGTAGGCCTATTGAAGTGCAGCAGTGTGTTGAAAAAAACAGCAGCACAGTATGTTAAAGTGCTGTAGTGATGAGTCTGTGTCATTTATGTGCTGATCACAGGACCATGATGCTTTCCTTTAAAGAACTGATGCTCACCTGCAGACGGCACACTGGCCATGACAATGAGCACCGTCATAACTTTATTCTGCTGCTTCTGCAGAGCTAATCTCTCCCGCAGCGGTGTGAGGTTTCAGTGTGACATATCATATTTCCTGCCAGGGCCCTTATTGCATTACATTTGCTCAAGCATATGAATGAATGCATAGAGCAGCACATACTTGATGAGGGAGCAGGAATTCCCATTACAAAACAGTGTGTGGCCATTATTGTGCAGGGGTAAAGTAAATGAAAGTTCCATGACCTGTGAAATATGTATTTGTATGCTGTATATTGCACTGGTGAAATGCCGTTTGTGTGAGTGTGTGTGCTGGCTAAAGGAATATGTGATCTGCAGGCAAGTGAAGAGATGGGGGAAGGGCGGCTCTGCGCCTGCAGGCTCTGGATCAGTCTGACTGAATCAATGGGATCAATTAACACGGGGCTTGACTAAAGGCCAACACTATATCAAATCTATCTTTAATCCACCCTGTGTTTCCCCAATTTGTGTGTGTACCTGTATGTTTGTACGGGTATGTGTACATACTTCAGATCAGCATATGGAATGCAGTGAGAGAGAAAGTGAAAGAAAGATGTTAATTTCCCCTCGCGGGCAGGAGACCTGTCTAGTGAATGAGATGTATGGTGGCCCTGTAGTGCCAACCACAATTACAAAATGAAAACACAACTGCAAAAAGATAAACAAAACAACAAATCACAAAACACAACCGCAAATGAGAAAACACAGCTACAAAAAGGAAAACACCAACAAATGACTAAACACAACCACACAGGAAAGCAGGTCAGCACAACAAAAACACAATTGAAAATAGAAAAAAAATACAACTGCAAATAGATAAAACACAACAACCAAAGAAAAAACACAACAGCAAAAAGAAAATTAAAAAACAATGCATGTTTTCATTTGTTTTATGGTCAAAATATTAAGTTTTAAACAAGCAACAACTCCTTTTCCCTAGAAACACCACAGAACTTTACTTATAACTGGAATAATTCTTACAATACAACAAGGTTCTTATGTAATGAAAATACAGTTTAATACTCCAGTAAATAGGACAGGCCATAGACAGGACTTAGGCCATATTCAGACCAAATCTGGCGATCCGTAGAAAACGGAGCTCTTTCCATTCATCTTAATGAGGTCTGTCTGTTATGGCTGCAGCAGTTCCAGCCACAGCAGCTTCCCCAAAAAAAACGCAGCCAGATGCGGCAAAAAAGTTGAGCCTGATTCAATGTTTGGAGAAACGCAGCGCGACATCACGTTCCGCTATCCAATCACGTAAAAGGGACGTCTGCCAGTGATTGACCAGGAAAGAGAAAACATAGAGGACTTGTTTACCATGGAGCAGCAGCTTTTAGCATCAGTGAGATGGAGGAACGGCTCATCGCAGCAGTTATGACCTATCCTGAGCTGTACAATCCCTCCTACAGGGATTACAAGGATACCAACAGACGTGGAGTTGCCTGGCATTGTGTTGTCATCCAATTCGGCATTTCAGGTTGGTAACATTAGCTGTTGCTGTTCAACTACCTTTGTGGCTAGTAGGTAAATGGTGACAGTAAAATTACCTAACCCTAACTTGACGTCACAGAATGGGGCCGGTCATGATAATTATGTGACACTTCCACTGCCGGACAAATCTGCTGGACAGCCCTGCGGCGTTTCGCCGGATTGCCGGATTTGGTCTGAATACGGCCTTAGCAACAGGAGATAAACTAGTTGCTCAGCTGACTGAACCCCCTTGACTCGGCTGTTAGCCAGAGAGCTAATGTTATGCTAGCAGGATCCTTTCAAGGATTTAAGGTATTCTTTTAGGATTCATTTAGGATTTAACTCAATAACATTGTGCACAATTGACAAACAGTAAATGTAACTGGCCAGTATGTTTAACAAGTGGTCTAGCTGGCCAGTCAGCCATGACATTGCCCTTGGATTAACAATAAATTTCACGAAGAAAATTAGTGGCAATAATTGCCAATGACTGAGTTGGTCACTTGACACCAGTAAGCTCAGATGGACAGTAAAACAGGGCTGTAAATGCACATAAACTCAGTTACTAATTAGTAATTAGTAATTTTTTTCAAATCAAACACAGGGCCAACTCTTTGATAAGATAACAGACAGTTTAGCCAGCGGACACTTACTTTAACTACTTTATTTTACTACTATCGTTACAACCCTGACTTCTTAAGGCTACTTCTTGCAGCTCGTGTGTTACGAGCGCCATCCTGTGGTGCACTGCAAGACCACATTCGCTTTTGGAAATATAATATCCAGATTTTCTTCATTTAACTTATTTCTGAAGAGACTGTAGCACATTTATTTGGAACAGTGAACAAACTGCTGAACTGGAACTACTTGAGGAGTTTTGTCTGTCTATCAAAAGTTAATTGACACCCACCAGCCAATCAGAATTGAGTATTCACCAAGACCATGGTATAATATATGAACATGCAGTTTTTTGTTGCCCACAGTAGCTTTTTTCATTTACAACATGATACTTTGAATTGCTAAATGTTTTTTTCCACTATCAGTTATCATCAGAAAGCACAGCAAGCCAAGAGTGAGCTGTTACAGCTTTTTGCGTTCACCTTGTGGCAGCTGAAGCTGCAGCAACCACGACATCGTGCTGGATTTTTCAAGGAGGTGTACGTTAACTACGGCAGCTATGTTGGTGGGCTCTTATGCCATAACCTCTTAAAGGCCCGGTGTGTAGGATTATTTGGATCTATTTTTAGAATTTGACAGAAATTGAGTGTAATATTCGCTGTATATTTTTATTAGCGCATAATCATCTGAAAATAAAAATCGCGCTTTCATTACCTTTGAACGGGCCTTTAAAATCTACAGAGGGAGCATGTCCTGTTTCATGGAGACAATCATGTTTCACCACCATGTTTCTACAGTAGCCCAGAATGGACAAACTTTATACTGGTTCTGTAAAGGGCCTTTGAATCTTTAAGTTTCCTCTACGAGCTTAGAAAGGGAAAGGATGAATGGAAAGATATTCAGTTGGGTGCAATCTGCAACTTGCACTGCTAGATGTCATTAAATCCCACCCAGTGGATTTTTAACACATAAGTATAAATCAGTCTTTACTCCCCTGTGTTTTTCAAGCTCTGAAAAACACTGAATACCAACTTTCTTTAAGGCAACTCAGTATTATCTTTCTTTAGGACCTCCCTGTCTAGTAAATGCCCTCATCTTTCAAGGCACAGTTTGTACACGTTTGTTATAAAAATGTAATCTAAAAACCCAGTCTGCTAAAACACAGATGAAATTATTTGGAGTTATTTTCTCAGACTTGACAAAGCTCCACCAGAAAACATTATACAACCACTTTCACAGGCTGAGCTCTCCCTGTGAAGATTACATTAGCTATGACTTTGTAAAATCGGATCGCCCATTAAATGAAGCCTCGTGTATCCACAGGGACCAGATGTGTTGATGCAACAACACTTTCCAGCTAGTCATGTGTACAAGAAGTGTGAAAACAGTGTAAACTCACTGTGGCTCTAATTGCATTGAAAGTTCTGGACGAGCTTCTTCTTTGCAGAGAATCAGATAATGATTCTGTGAGACAAATACCTGTTTTGGGCTTGTTATAATATGGGTGCATTATCCCTCCTAGGTTCCAGACAGTTAGCTTTTGCCTTTGCCTGCTTCTCATTTACTCAAAGTCAATATGACTATTTATGTAGGGGTGCTGGGAAATGATAAATGATGGTGTGCTGCCTAATAAATATGAAATCCCTGGATCATTAGGTGGATTAGATTGGAGGGAAAAGTGCATAATCAGCCCACGGATGCAGGGTTGCTGAGGGAGTCATCGATATCATCTCAACAGCTGACCCGCAGAGAGACAGACATAGTTAGAGAGACAGATGGAGAGACAGTTGGAGACATGGGAATAAAAGAGACAAGGAGAGAAGTCCAAAACAATTAATTCAGTAATGGACAGAGATCAAGCCAAAGCAATTACAGAATCTGATCGTTTATTTAGCTTTCATATGGTCTTGTTATTGCTATGGGTAGTGGGGTTGTTTAGTCTGCAAGCTTAAAAGAGGCTGCAGTATGTCAGGAGGATGATAAAAGATGAAAACTTCCTGTCAGGCAAGGGGAGGGAAAACAGAGGAGATGGAGACATGCTTCCTTGTGTTGTCAAATTTATAATGCTTACATCACCTTTCATCCAGTGTTGCCTTTACCATTTAGCCCCCAGCAGAGGCTCAGACATGGTGAAGAAATGGTGGCATGGAGTGCTGCAGTGGGCCATTCCTCCAGCTCGCTGACAGGCCAGTCGATGTGTTTAATCAACCTAAGACATGCTATAGGGAAACCGGCTCTGCATCAAGGAAGTGCTGATACACTGATTCACCCCACCTCCAGCCATAACATCTGCTTTGTGCGATCCAGAACAAGACATGTGCCCACATGCATTCATCATGACAGAGAGATAACCCGAAAGAGAAGATACTGAGCAGGAAAAGGAGGATGTGCGCTGCGAGAAGATCAATACAGTTTTGAAGCTTTGCTGTGTTTTAACATCAGAACAGGGAAGAATTGATCTGGACCTCCTGTACAACCCAAGGGCTCCTGATTTCAAAGGCTAATTTTATCCTGAAAGTGCACACATCATGAAAAATACATTAATATAAAATGTGATGTTGAAAAGTTTTACAGCGAGGCTGCGACATCGACTGAAAGGATCCCCTCTGCTGGGGCCCATCTCGATTTGGAAGTGCTTCACCAAATCATAAAGATGAGATATTATCTCCTCAATACCATGGCTCCATCTTACTTCCACTGTATCCTTGAGGGACCTTAAAAATGAGCAATAGAAGATGTCATTGTCTTTCATGGGACAGTAACTTTTCCCAAGCAGCTTTCTTTGAGCACTGTAAGTATTTAAGTGTCTGAAGTGTGAGGATACACGAGGGCTTACGGGATTAAATGAAACAACCTCGACTAAGACACTGTCCCACACACACAATTGCTTGTCCATCATATCAACATCATGCTTTCACAATATGTCACCCAGCTATTGTGTCTGAAGAGGTTTATCTCTAGTGCAATTTTCAATGCCAGCGAGGAAGATGGGTTTTCTTTGTTTCATTCTCTCTCCTTATCCTCTGACGCAAACTGTCATTCATATGAATATTCCATAAAAAGATAAACCCGACTCATTTTTCTTCCTTATAGAGAATGACAGCAAAAATAGATTTCTTTGAGGATATGGCGTGTAAGATTACATTTTACCTTGCATCATCCTTTTCCATCTGCTCTGAGTCCTCCCACTCCCAGAAAAGGGGCTGATGGAAGCACTGCTGCAAGCCTCGAGCTTTCCTTCATCCCACTGCCCCTCGCTCCGGCCCAGCATCGTTAGCTCACCACAGGCCTAATTGGGTTGTGTCTAATAACTGCATTCCCCAAGGTGTGCTCTAATGAATAGAGAATATAATTAATGCCAGGGTGACGGATATTGGCTCACAGCCCCCAGGAAGGACCTGCTCAGCATTCAGCTTCTTCACCAACTTATTTCCATCCGTCTTCGTCTACGCAGCCATTGAATTATTATTAGCATTGTGTATTTACCCAGATTTTTTCCCATGCGGTTCTGCTCCAGACTGACTGCTTTTCTGACAATGCTACAGATGCACAAAGTTCCATTTAAGATAGCTGATCTTATGAAGCCCCTAAATTGCCTGGCATCGCATTGACATCTCTGTAAACAACACTGTCGTTGTCTGACCCACTGCCCTGTGCTTTGTAGGCTGTGAATTTTAAGTGTGTTTGTGTGTTTGTTACTAGCTGTGGGTGGATGCGTGAGTGCGTGTGGTATCGGTGCTGTGTCAGCGCACGTGTCAATGAGGCGTCTGAGTGAATCCAACAAAAGACGGAGGAGTTAACCAGATGCACTGTCCCTCCCTGAGCACACCTACAGGCATCCATCTAGCTGTCCGGCGCTCTGTCACGCCTCACAGGAAGGCGCTGATGGATTCACCCTCGATCCTGCCCTTTCTCCTCTCTTTCCACTTCTCTCTTCTCTGCCCTCCCGCGTCCATCTGTCCGCCATCTGCTCCATCCCGCTAAGTTCCTCGCTCCCATGTTACCTCGCGTACAGTTTGATTTCACCCTTCTCTCACAGCTGCTTCACTTATTTTGGCACCTGTGCAGTTGTGCTGCTGGTTGCAGGAGTTTGACTGTCAGCATTTGCCAGATAGCTCAAGAAAAAAAGACTCTTCAGAAAGCTGATCCTCAATTATTATTTCAGTCAGCCCATCTGCTGCTGAAACATGAGAATTCAAGTTATTTCGTGGGCATTTCGAGCTTGGCAATGACACTTCATTGACAAGGCATATACTTTGTGGCACACTACCGACCCCTGGTGGTAGCTCTCTGCCACTACACTCCACAGGTATGATTACTTGCAGTGTGACTGGCAGCCTCTCTGGCCAGGCGTGAGTCCAGGGTAAGCTCTTAATGAGCATCCAGAGGGGAGGAAAAAAAGGAGAGCAGAGAGGAGTAATGTATAAGAAGGGCTGGAGGAAAAGACAGAAATGAAAAGAGAGGGAAACAAAGTGGGCAGGAGAAAAAACTGCAGTAATTGGGGTTTCAAAAAAAGCTATAACAGGGTGTAGCTCTGTTGCTTCAGTTAGCTATGTTAAGCCAGGCTGGTATGTAATGTTTTGGCAGAATTAAAGTGAAATATCATCTGCACACTGAGAGGCACCGTACTAATGACCATGCTAGAGATAGATGAACAAATGACGGCAGGGATGGCCTTGTATGAGCGTCCTGTGTAGGCACTTGTATGTCGTGGATGTGTGTGTGTGTGTGTATATGTGTGTATCTCGTGCCGGTTTATAGGCTCGTGGTTGCCTTGGTGCTGCCTCCCCTTGACTGACAGGTCATTAATGAACATGGAATCCCACATATCTATCAAGCTGACGGAGAAAAGCCAAACCATTATGTTAAAACCATTAGCAGGAGCCTGAATTCATGACATGCATGGCTTCCATGCCAGTTGACTGAAATAGCCTATAAATGGATTAAATTAAGTATGCAAACATCCAGACTGACGTAGAGGAAATGCTGCATTTTGTTGTTTCACAGGATCAAGGTTTTGGCCTCTGCAATACATTTCTGCTGCATGAAAATAATGTCTTTGTTTCAATAAAATGAAGATTGAATTTTCCTTTTCGCTAATGCGTGCATGATGTGTGGGTGTGTGTGTGTGTATGCGTGACAGGATAGTGATGCCATAAAAGCTTCCATTCAACAGCTTAACATCACAGCACACTACACTCCATAGCACTGACCTTGGCTGTAACTGCAGCAAGGCCTTTTCTTTTATGCATTGGTCACTGGGATATAGAAATTAAATGTCAACCAAGCCTGAGGGGGAGAGCATTGCACTGTATCCGATTGGAAGCAGTCCAAAATGTCCAACATTTAGTCCCACTGTTCCCTCCCTGAAGTCTCACAGTGTACACACACATTCACACAAACAAGTGCTTGGAAAAGATGTCAGAAAAAGTGAAGCTCTGGAGCGCCAAGATAGCCAAATGTTTGCTGTGCATGCCACATTACTGCAATGTCACTTGTGCAGTGCATGTCATACCCCTTCCTCACATTTCCTGTCTGCCTTTCAGCTCTCAACCTGTCCAATGACAGCAAAACTGTCCTCCCATCCACAGAAAAAAAAATGGTGAAACTCTCTGAAACTCTCCACTGAAATTGATACTATTGGAATTTTGTGAGAGTTTATATTTGCAGAGGAAATATAGAGAAAACTGACAACACACACTGCAATTCAGTACCGCAGACCATAAACATGCACAAATACAAGTTTCAGGTACACATGCTATATGTAAATGCACACAGAGACACCTGAACACCTGTCACTAAACGGTACAGAAGACAGAGGGATTGAGTGTTCACATTTGGAGGAGAAATAGAGCATTTGGTGACAGCAGAGCGGTGGGAACGTCCAGAGGGAGTCGGCGATGCGCAGCAGAGAAGAACAGCTTTGAGTCAAGGTTTCTTCGAGTCACAGGGGGAGAAGCTCAGCACCAGCTTTATAAAAAGGGTTTTTCTGATTTAAAACGGGTTGACACCTTTTTTTACTGTGCACTATGATCCCACCACTACATTCAAGTGGTGAATGTTGGGCCACTCAAAGCTGATTGTACATAGAGTTTGGTTTGTTCAATGCAGCGAGTACATTTTTTCACTGCCAGGACTTGTTTGACTGCCTGGGCTATATGAAATATTAAATAATACATGACATTATGTTTACCTTCCTCCAAGGCTGTTCAAGAAAGACTTTGGACATTTATACATTACCAGTTTTGTTTGATACTATTACTCTCTCTGTTGCTCTTTGCCATTTGTCACATAGGAAAAGTTTTGCTCTTTCATTTTATTAATAAGTCATGGCAGATTTTCTCCTCTTCCTTCATATTTCATCACTGAAGAAATACAAATTTCTTCTTCTTCAAAAAAATCTTCCCCTCAGATTGTGGCATCTTTGAAAACTGCAAAGCACATCGTTGAAGTCTGAAATCAGAAAAACTAATCTCAGTCAAGCTTCACAAAGCTTTTGATTAGAAAAAGGGAATGACACTAAAAAGCAAAGAGGACTCATAAACTACAGTTCCAACACGTTCTCACTTTTAACTTAGACATACTGACGCTTGGTCCAGACCCCTTTGCCGTCACTGTCACAGGAATGATTACCTCTTTAGCTCATGGCCTTTGCTTTCTCTTGGCTTCTCTAACAAAACTAAACTTGTAAAATTTGCCTTTTTTTGAGACTCATACTCTAGTCTCCTACCTTAAAGATCTGTGTGCAATCCATCACTCTAACCCCAACCCCTCTTTTTGCTCTTTCAGGTGGAGCAATGTATTAAATATTGCTGCAAACAGGTTTGCATTGCAGTTATTTGAAAGCCCTGTGCATAACTAACAGACCTAAAAGGGTTCCTCCGCTTTAAAAAGTAACACCAAAGGTCCTGATCAAGCTGCTGTATGTCTCACAGTGAGTGGGGATGCAGAGTCTCAAAAAAATATTTGTCCTTGTCATCCCAGTCGTTTTATTTTCTGCAAATCTTACCACTTTCCTAACCTGTCTCAAAGGCATCTACTGGATTTATTCCCAGTATTTCCTTATTCAGTTGGGCTTTTTCTTTTTAGGAACAGTAGTTTTAATAAACAAAAACTTTTTGTTGTGTTTATTTTTTTAATCCCCCAGGATCGACTGATCTGAAAATGTTTTTAAATCTCAGTGATAAAAATGAGGGCAGCTATGCCGAAGAAATCATTGGAGTCTCAAAGCCTTCCCGAGGAGACCCGAGATGAATCTGCCTCTAATCATGAGCCGAGGATAAGCCAACCACTCACCCAGGCAAAGGAAAATACAAAGCCTTTGCAGCAAATTCCCTCAACCTTGCAGGGAGCTGCCCTAACACTTCTAATATATCATGTCCGTCAGCAGCACACATTAAAAGTCAGAGGAGAATTTTCTGTAGCACTTTTTCAGACTTTCAGAGTCACTGCAGAGCTATAATGAGATGGTCCTCTGCACCTGGACAAAGATCTTGGAAAATAATGTTCAATGAGTTCTTTTACTTGATATCGCC
>JAQFJA010000026.1:9919073-9932259 GCA_029874485.1 Naso brachycentron | reverse complement strand
AAGTTTGGTAGCTTTTGAATGAAGATTTATGGAGACTGAGATGTTAATTGATTATGCATATTTTGAAAAATACAGAGTGACGGACTTTTCAATAGATCATAAGATGCAGTGCAGCAAAGTTTTGTCCCTGTCCAGAGGACATGCTGAGACAATTTGAGCTCTGTAGGATGTACGGGTGATTTTTTATGATTTTTGGAAGTTTGGAGTGTAACATGTATGGAAATGTGGATTTTTTTGTAATAAGCCACAGCCACTTTAATCAATCATTATGAAATTTTATGCATAGACTGAGTGATGACTTAAGATTGTGTAAACCCAGTTTCATTTGAATGGATGTGTCCGTTTACGAGATATAAACTTTTCACTTTTTTGGCGCCTCCTACAGGTGAAATGCAAATTATTTTATCATGTATGTTCAAAAACCACTTCTTTACATTTTTCTAAGGTTTTGTGATGTACGATGAAAAACGATCTTTGTGCGGCCAATTTGGTGTTAATATGCGTTTTAGCAAATGTTCATCAGCGGCTAAATTGCTTGTACTTGCTTCAATCCATTATCCTAATAAGATTTTCATTCATATCAGTCTAAAGATTATTCCTCACAAGGTTTCATGGAATTTTATCAAAATGTTTAGGAAAAAATTGCGAAAAAACAGATTTGGCTAAAATTCAAAATGGTGGAAATCTTTCCATGTGCAAAGGGGTGTGGCTTATATTGATAGTTTCATCTGGATCCCCAGAATCAAAGAAAAAAAGAATTTTGTCGCTGACACTTACGGTTAAGTAGCCTGGTTAAAGGGATAGTTCGGGTCTTTTGACACGAATCTGTATGGCATCCTCATCAACAGTGTGGTGCATCGACAGTGACTTACCCCCGACAGCGTCCTCTGCACCGAGTCCCGGCCCGGTTCTGGTTCAGATGAAATTAGTCCAGCAAGTTGGCTAGGGTCACGAAAATAAAGCCTTTTTCTTCTCAAAACAATATGTGTGCAAAAGAGTGATCTATTTGCATCTCAAAACCGTTTTCGATGAAAAAGTCAGAACTCGTAATCGCTCGGCGCTATTTTCTCTTGATTCATATCAATGCGCGCTGCCGCCAGCTGCCAGCCGCGCACTTTTCCAACACTTTTTTCAGTTGTTTGGCACTGTTTACTCCGTCAGACCACAGCAACTCAGTGTTTACTGTTCGTAAAGGTAACGATAACATGTCTGACTACGACACTGACGATGAGGAAATTAACTTTAGCACAGAGCCAACGGGTTATCTTTATGAACCTGAATATACTGATGCTGAAATTAAAACGAGCAGAGAGCGAGAGGATGGACAGAGAAGTGGTACAAGATGAAGGTGGAGCCACAGCTGGAGCCGTGAGAGACCGGGTGAATGACAAATGGTGGTGCACTTGCTTCAAGTGTCAAGTGATGCCGACAGAGGTGGAAAGCTACTGCTGCCACGAATGGGACCTCATCATGCCACAGATGCAAGACCTTTCAATTGATGAGGAGGCCAGCGTGCCAGCTTCAGTCTGCATCACAAACCACACTGACTTTCCTGCAATCCTAAATGAAGGTGTTTTGCGGACCTTTTTTCATCTTCCCAAAATCAACTGGAAGAAGCGTCCCAGGCCAGCTGGACCTGATGGTCAGTTGTCTGCAGAGTAAGTGTTGACCTTCTTTCATGTTGTAGGTTTTTTGGAGCTTCATATTACTGAGCTCTGTAAGATAACCTCTTGAGTCTCTCTCTCTCTCTCTCTCTCATGTCTTTATCCAACCTTGCTCATGAATATAAATGTCTAGGCCCAAATGGCAGATGGTGCTGCCTGAGTCTGCAGAATAATCTGTGGTACACAAGAAATTACTGTCAGCATCCAAATCCTGCCATAACCAGTTGTATTTTGTAATGTCCTGTATAAATAGTGCTAATACTTTCTGGAAAAAAAGTTGTGTAGTTGTCAAATAAAATATACACCATCTTGTGTTTTGTTGTTTTTGATATTTCAGACAGTTCAGGCTCGTTGCCTACCGCATCGTGACAGAATGGGCCCTGAAAGGAGAGAAGCTCGGTCAAGGCAACAGGAGAGTTCTTCCCTCGTGTGTGGTGGACCTAATAAGAAAAACATATCCATCACCAAATGGACAATATGCAGGGTTCAAAGAGTCAGAGGATGCACTACAGTTGTTTTAGAAAAGTTTTATTGTACATATTGTCGTACATTTTGTTCAGTTGGCCATTTTAGTGGAAAAAAAAAAAACATATTTAAAACAACATTAAAAAAATGCACGTTTCTTAGTCCTGAGTAATAAAACTATGTTCACTAAGACATCAGATGTGATGGTTATTATTATGCTTAGCCTATATATAGTAACACAAACGAGCAACATTAGCAACGTGGTTTGAACATATCTTTTTGGTACAGGCAAGATACCTCAAGTAAGGCTTTTTCAGTTTCAGATAACATCATCTTTATCACCAGTTTATTATTTTGGAAAACGTGATGCATGTTGTGCCACCAAGTCATCCTTGTTTGGCTTTGGAGTGGGAGCAATGTTGGCCGGTATGCTGACCGGAGGATGGATGTGAAACGTTTTATCTCCAAGCCTGACATTCTTGTCAAGCCGCCGTTGAATGACCTGTTGCACCAAGCCTTTTCTGAAATCCTGAGTTGTTGGCTCATACAGCTTCCTTACAACCCACTGGTTTGATTGCTTGGAGTGAATAACATTGTATTTTTCTCTCCCTGGGAATGAGAGTGAGGAGACAAGAATGATGAGTTGTATGAAAATGATCTCCGTGGCCTGTGAGTTGAAGATGACCGGATGCATAAAAAGCTAACTCTAAACTACCAAGGCAAAATACTGAGATGAAATTCATCAGTCTAAAAATCACTTTCAGTGTCCAGTTTTTGGCAGAAGTAGTAAATTCTGATTTGTTTTCTATGGGTCCATGGACTGACAACTCCCAAAGTTATAAAAGTAATAATTTATCAAGTGAATGTATGGAATGACAAAAGGTAGACAGATATATATGTCTTTCATACTTACCAGACTTAGTATGGTCATGCTGCCGGCCAACATTATGGTTATAGTCAAGTATACTAAGTTGGAGTCTTGCCTGCATGGTGACATATGTGAAGTGTCGCCTCTTCTCTGCGTACTTCAGCATGGAGCTGTGGAACACTTCAAGGTCCCCTAAAATACAATGAACAAAACAGAAGATTTTATTTTTACATATTCAACTTCATACTTTTACAAAAATGCCTCAAGTTATTACTACTACTATGATCACAATATCATTTTCATCTTTTAGCAGGACAAAGTAGATTTTTACTAGTACATTTGCAAAATTGCTTTTTTTCCAGAAAGATCAACCTAATACACATAACCTTTTCCAAAATTACCTGTGTGTTTGAACAAAGTCATTTGACTTAGGTCTCTCAAAAGATTTTTATCAAGTACAACAGCCTTGAGAGCGTTCCAGGCTGGACACCCCTTCTCCAGCCATTTTTTTCTTTTTTGTTGTTCTTTGCTGAGATCGTCGTGGTAACATTTGTGCTCCTGGCCACCATCTTCCCAGCGGTGAATACCACATACATGGTACAGGATAGATGTCCACCGGCGTCTCAGCTCCTATTTGAGGAAATGTAGACATGCATGACAAGCGGCATTTTTGACATAGAGATCTAAAAGATGGTTGGCATTGAATAGTTTGTTATGTAAAGCCAAACAAATACATGAGCATCACCTTCTCATCTCTGCCACAAGAGCTGCACGACCACCAGAAATGATTACCAAGGGACTTGATCCGTGGCTGCAGGTCACGGTTTTCTTTTTTCCTCGCTGCTGCAGTTGCCTTCTTCTTGACACCTATATAATGTGGAATGATAAAAAGTGATTTAATTTAAAAAGTTACACTGTGACGATTAGAAATGATAAAAAAAACAGTGTATTGTGTGTAAGTAATACAACCTTTTGCAACATGCCATGGGTCAAATTGATGTCTGAGGTCAGGGTAGGACTCCCTCATGATCTTCCGTATTGATGGAGCCCAGTCAGTGGTAACAACATCAACGCTAACTCCAGAGTTCAGCAGACGATCCAGGCCTCTTCGAAAACCAACTGACTCCATTGCCGGTGAACTGGTAGCCTCTGATACCTATGTTGTTTATTATAGCAGAAAAGAAGGAAAACACATGTAGGGAGGCCCATATCAACACAACATATTGATAAAAGACACCCCATAAGTAAAATCACAATGTAATAAAAATTTTTTACCAGAATTAGATCTGACATTATTATCTTCTTTGTAGTGTCATCTATAAAGCTGTAACAAGTGTACTTTGCACTGTAACCAGGGGAGTCAGATCTGTATATGACAAACAAGGAAGTTACCCGTGGGGTGCCGGCAATCATGATTTGAATAATAATCTAAGAGCACAACCAAATTCATATACTGTATGATACATAAAAGAAATATCTACCTTGCATCACCAGCAATATCTGTTTGTCCACCTGCAGATGCTGTTTCCTGTAGTTCTGACACAATTTCCTTTTGCATGTCAGAGTACGCTTTGTGAACAACAGGTATCATGTAGGTTGACTGTAGTGAGTAATAGGTTGTCTTTCTTGGCAGCTGTAAGTTCAGAAGGTCGGCCCATTCTGCTATTTCATTTTGTGTTGTTCCAGTGAAAAGGATGGCAGCTGAAGATACCAGATTATTCTCAGGCATTCCACGGACCTCAGAACAGGATCGCCACACTCCCGTGTGGTTATTGAGGCATTTCCACTCTATTTTGATCAGTGATCCACTGCTGGTGATGTTCTTGTCATCAATGGCGGCACCACATGTATGACAAGTTGCAAAGAGTTCCATAAGGGCCGACTCATTTACAATCCACTTTCTCTCAGACCAGCCTCTCTGTTCTGCTCCCGCACTGCTCACGTCTGAGGAAGATGTTCTTGTAGATGTGCGTTCACTACTCGGTGGAAGAAATGTGTAATCATCTGTATCGCAAGGTGCCTCTATGGAACTCATGCTTGAATCCAGAATTTGTGGTGCAACTGCTGAGCTCGGGTTTCCTGACTTTGAATGAAGAAAAACAAGACAGGGCAGTCTAAGTCAAAGTAAAATTATCCATTTATTTATGAACTATTTATGTGGATCTCATTAATTGGAATCCAACGAGCCTCATGTCCATCCTCATAGTCTGACCTTGTGAAATTGTTTGCTTGTCATTCTGAGAAAATGTATGAAAAATAAGGTGTGAATTAGTGCTTACCTGCGACTTTGTCCAGGTGGGAGGTAGGGCCAAGTATGTACCTGATGCTGATGGCTTAGTGCTTGGTACAGTTTGTGCTGGGCTGGTTAGAACCAGTTTCAGGCGTTCGTGGTCTAATCTGGACTTTAGAGGTGTTGATTGAGAGAGTCCAGAAAAATCGTGTTCCACTTCCTCAGGGTCTGAAGAAGTACTGGGCTCAGATTGTGCTGCTGTTGGCGTTACAACAGGAGTGCATGCCTTTGAAAACAACATAAAAGTTAGCATAGCATCGTTTGCAGCTAACATTTAGCCTATACTGTGACTGGAAACATGGACTATTCATAGAAACATGAAATCATCCACACGTCCACGTTGCTGCTGACAACAATGATACAGTAGTAGTCTATATATAACGTTGTGGTTTCAATAAGATTTCGCTGGTAATATGACATTGCCTGATTTGCTGCACACAACGTTACTAGCTGCTTCTTGATAGCCTGTTAGCCTGTTGTAAACATCGCAGTGCCGCTTGTTCTACTTCCATGGTTGTATACACCTGTGTTTCTTACCTGGGGTGCAGGGACAGCAGCACTCTTCAAAACACGTTTCTTCTTCCGTCCTAGGCTTGAAGAAACATAATCGTCGTCGCTGAAGTGCGCACTACACACACGTAGCTTTTTCATTTTGGACAGTTTTGTGTCCATTTTGAAGCCCATTGATACAAGCCAAAGATTCCTCAGAGCTAAATCCGTGACGGGAAAACGATGAAAACTATGCGGGGATTGATATACATCTTTGTTACTACAACCTGGATAATCACACGTCCGCCCCATTTGATCTCTCGGGTTTAGCCTGTTGCTTCGCTTCGCTGTGGTCTGACGGAGTAAACAGTGCCAAACAACTGAAAAAAGTGTTGGAAAAGTGTGCGGGTGGGAACTTGTCCACCACCTTTCCTCTCTTCAGGACCATGGACCTGGATTTTGCTGGTTTAAAGCTCATCCTAGCCCAGGAGATGAGCTTCTCCAGGCCCTGAAGGATCCACCTGCATCCAGGCACTGATGTAGTGGTAACCGTCAAGTCATCCATAAAGGCTCGGATGGGGGGTTGCCGAATTCCAGACTTCGACAAGGGGCCTCTACACTCTGTCTCAGCTGCCTTCACTAACATATTCATGGCAAGGGCGAACAGGATAACTGAGATCGTACAGCCAGTCATGATCCCTTTCTCGAGCCGGTGCCAATTGGATGTTATGCTCCCTGATGTAACTCTCAGCCTGAAGTTCCCGTAATAGTTCAGGATGAGGTCCTTGATCTTACAGGGAATGTGGTGTTGGTCCAGGGAGGTTTCCACAAGCTTGTGGGGGATTGACCCATATGCATTGGCGAGGTCAAGCCAAAGCATTGCCAGGTCTCCATTCCCCTCACGTGCCTCCCTGATCAGCTGGGTGACAACTCCGGTGTGTTCCAGACACCCGGGCACTCCTGGAATGCCACCCTTCTGTACTGAGGTGTCAATGTACTTGTTCTTAAGGAGGAAGTCCGTCATCCTTCTGGCGAGGACGCTAAAGAAGATCTTTCCCTCCACACTAAGAAGTGAGATGGATCGGAACTGCTCCAGCTGGGTGGAATTCTCCTCTTTGGGAATCCAAATTCCCTCCGCCTGTCTCCACTGATCCGAGATGGTCCCTCTTCGCCAAATCACTCGCAGCAGCTTCCATAGGATTCTGAGGAGGTTTGGACAGCGCTTGTACACCTTATAAGGTACTTGGCTAGGACCTGGAGCAGAGCTCGCTCTGGCTGCTGTTACCACCTCCTGGACTTCCTTCCAGGTGGGTTCTGAGGTGTTAAACTCCACTAGAGGGGCTGGTACGTCCAGGAGGGCTCTCTGTGGTCCTAGCTCTTGCTCTCTGTCTGGATCACGGAGGGTGTTGTACAGGTAGTTGTCTACCTCCTCCTTGGAACAGTCAAGATGCCCACTGCGCTTCTGTCCTAGCAACCGCTTTGTGAAGCCAAAGGTGTTGGCTATGAACGAACTTCGCTTCCTGGCTCTCTCAGTCCTCCGTCTCCTGTGCCATTCCGCTCTACGCAGGGTTGTGAGCTTCTTCCGGATGGTGTGTCGGAGCTCAGCGAGCGGTGGTTTCTCCTCTTCAGCTGCTACTTTGAACTGCTTCGCCAACATCCGCAGTTCTTTCCGCAGCTGGTGGATCTTGTCTGCCCTACGGTTGTTGGTGTAGGTGGACTTGCTGGACTTGGGCTCCTCAACACCAAACCTCTCGGCCCCAAAGCTTGTGATGATGGTGGTCAGGCTCTTGAGTCGTCCTTCTGCATCTCCTTTTGCTGTTGCATTGATGATTTCAGATGTATCCTCATCAAACTGTTGCCACAGCCTGTGCTGCTTTGCTTGAGGCCATTTGATCCGATGATACTGGACTACTGTGCTAGGAGTTGGAGTGCTAAGCACTTGGAGGTTCTGGGCACTGTGGGTTGTCTCCAGGCTGGGCTCCTCCTGCATCTCACCAGGCGTTAATCCTGTGCGTAATAGAAACAATACAGATGACTTCCTCATCAGCAGGAAATAATTCTCTAGTTACTGACATATTTCATTCAAAATTAATAGAAGAAGCCCAGCCTTATGTTTAAGAATAATGTGTAGCTTAAATTCCACGTCCTTACAAATGAGAAGCATATCAGGCAATCTGCTGCATCTCTCCAGCATTCTTCAACTTTCTCTCTCTGCCCTGAAATCGATATTCATTTCTAGAGATGCAATGCATTGCAGATTGAAGTACCCATTGAAAGCGATGAGGCCAGACTCAGGGGCATTATTGCAGAAAAATCCTCCATCTTAGCCTCATCATGTAGAAATAAAGTCACACACTTACACACACGGACGGCACAGAGACATAAATTCTTGAGAACATGTGTTTCGAGGTCTGACAGACAGAACCTCCCCTAAACGCCTTTGCAGAAGACCTACTGTACATTTTCTATCATACAGCCACAAACACACACACACACACCTTCTCCTTCCATCTCCCCCCTCCCAGCTACTACTGGTGGGTAACAACGTCATGCTCCTGCTGCCTGGCAACGCCTCTTCACTGGAGGACAAAAAGTGCTTCATTGTTTTTCTGCCATTCACAGCAGCTGTTTCAAGGTCCCTGCCTCCGAGGGAGAATAGGACACCTTTCTTGTTTTTTTTTCTTTCTGTGTGCATCTGAGTTTGTGTGAACCTGTGTGTGCATTTGAGACAACAACAGCATGTACTAAAAGAAATACACATGGTTGACCCTTAAGCAAGGGAGGGATGTACAGTATCCAAGGCCTCAATTGAAGCACAATGGTTGCACAGCTCACTTTGGTCTCCTGCATCTAAGGAGCTTACATGAGATTTTGAGACATTCATTTCAATCACTGTTAGAGACAATGACAGCTCCTCAGTATCCTGAGCACAGTCCTGCTGAGCTCCAACTTGGCTGTAAATAATTAAAATGTCACCTATTTCCACTCTTGTAACCATAAAGATAGCATTTATTTGTTGTGATCCAAACCTTTAAGACTGCTCCTGTTGCTCACGAAGAGAGTGCTGCTCAGTGTGTATATAGCAGGTGCAAGCAATATCTTTTGTGCATAATTATTTCAAGTTATATCACTGGATCATTATCAGGACCTGAGTTATGCATGTTTTTCTGTCCAATAGTACATGTGCATTGGTGATTTCTGCACCGTGTCCCTGCAACTTCTGTATGTTCCCTAAAAGAATAGGTATGTGGTTAGCAGTTGGAAAATTAAGTATATGGTGAAATCACATATGTGCATGTACCAGTGGTCACAAAAACCTGTGTGGCTCTGCTGCTAACTATAACTAAGTGATGTTAACTTGGAATACTTACTCCTTAAAGTTATTGCTTGCACCTGCTACATGCACATTACTGTGCAGTGCTCCACTCATGCACAACGGATACAGTCTTGAAAATTTTTGATCGCAACTGATGTAAAGCTCAACCACCAGGCAAATTTATTTCACCCACTGTCTCTCACTCTCCTTAACTTCCTCTCCCTCAAAGGTATTAGCAGATTCAAAGCATTGCTCTCATCTTCCCTCTAATCTTTAAACTTCAGTGCCTTTGCTGAGTGAAGTCTCAGCTGACCCTGTATACTTACAGTTATGACTGCCCTGTTAAAACAGAGGAGGGCTTATTCCATCTGATCAACAACAAAAAACAGCTTGAATCCATGTGTTCTTACTATGCACACACATACACCAAAGAGTGCATGCAGGCATTTGCTATACACACACACACACATACACACACACACACACGAGATGACAAAAGCAAGGCAGTGGAGTGGGAGCACAGACACTTTTGTACTTGAAACCGATTGCACCATCGGGATCAGAGCAGCTAAAATGAGGTCTGGGGAAAAGAAATAAAAATGCCACTCCATTTTTAAACCTTTAATATAAGATCCCACAGCCTCCCTTTGATTCTCAAGGCCTGTAAATTGGAGAGATGGCGAGAATGCACCTTATCTTCCCTCTGCACCCTGTCACTCTTTTTGTGCTCGTTTTATTTGGCCTCTAAAAGAAGCTGGTGTCTCTGATAATGGCGCTCAGTGTCTGACTCTTTCACCTCCTTTTAAAGAAGCATTGTTACTTATTCATGTGGGTTGAAGCAGCAAAGAACAGGACAGCATGTGTTGCTTTATCACTATGTGTGAATGCACAGTTGTCAGCAGACAATTCAAGTTATTGTCAAAATGTTGAAAAACATTAAAGTGACAAAGAGGTTTGTGATGAATTTGAAAGAATTTCTTAGGTGGTTGTAAAATATATCTGCTTGGAGCTCATTTTGTAAACACCTCTGACTGATTTATGGTAAGGTGTGTTCTGGGTGCACAATTGAAAAACCAATACTAGCCATGTGAAAAAATCATATAAATTAAGGTCTTTGTGTTGTGCTCAAGCTGTGTGCATGCAGAAGATGTAATAAATTTTAGAGAATGTAAGCTGCTTAAACTGCAAGATTTTTTCCCAACCATCCAAATAAGAGAAGCAAACAGACTTCTGTGTTACAAACATACCCACAGGACCTTTATAGTTACAGCACAGTCTGTAGTAAATAAAGGTCATTGTTTTTCACTCTTGCAATCAGAGTTAATTGACTGAAGCTTTCTGCAAGAATAGTTTAATTTGAGCTCAGAGAGCTAATTACAAAATGGAAAAAAGAAATACAAAAGTTTTAGCCCCAAAAGTGGTAAATAAGATTAAAAATATCCTTTCCTCTCCGAAATCTGACACTATGCTGTGTACAATCAAGGCCCTGGATTGCTCGCTTTGATCAGCTAAACAGAACTGAAGGATACTGCAAGGACTTGTTTGATGTACAATGTCAGTGATGTTGAGGAGAATTTTTAGCCTTAATGGATTTCTGGTGCTCGAATGATTAAGATTTTAAACAAATGATTGATGGCTGCTTTTGGTTTCCTACAAAAGAGGAAATTTTACAGGAAACTCTCCATGGAGGAACAGGACTCTGAGCACACTGTTTTGTATCTGGGGAGATGGAGATAAAAGCAAAATGAAACCCCTGGCAGGAAGTCAGAGGGTATCATTAAAACCTCCAGCGAAGTTCACGCTCTTACAAAGAACTAAACATTTGTTTTGCACTGTTTTATGAGTCTGATTTCATATTTGAGATAAAGGAAGCGGTTAGTAAGTGGCGCTAAACCCTAAAGGTTGATTTAAATGAGATCTGATCGCAGCGGAGGTTCTTTTCCTTTAGTTTGAAGCACAAGCACAGCGATCTGTTATAATGCACAGAGACGGAATTATTGGTCTTGTGTTCTTACTAAATGACTGCAGCAGCTTGGTGGTCAGACAAGGCGGACCAAAAAGTTAATCACAAACAAAACTTCGACAAATTCTGTATTTTAACGAGAGACTAGAAACATATTGATCAAACCTGAGGGAATGAATTAAAAACTCAATATTTTCATTAGCCCCACTTAACCCTTTTGAGCGAAAAAGCACTTTAGTATTTGATAAAACACCTTCCAAGCTTGAAAATGTTCTTTTTTAGGTGTGCAGAGACCAGACAACAAACCTGAACTCAGTGAAAAGATGAGTTATGCAACTGTCTTATAATGAAATGTAAAAGCTTTTCACTGATTTATGGTAGCAGTTAGAGGCGAAAGCAACTTTTTAGGTTGCCATCAGAAAGTAATGTTCTGAATAATGATGTATGCTGCTGGCTTTAAGCATACGGTTGGCTCCATCTGAATCAGATAAATGGAGAATGAAATTACCCAAATCAAGACAATCAGTTTAGGGCATACTTGTGCCTTGGGCCTGTAAGTTGATTATCGCAACAGCTTATCAAACACCACGTGGTTGCAAATGTCATTACTGCTGCTAAAAGTTAGATGTTGGGTGGGTTCACAGAAAATAAGCAAGTTTTTTTTTTAATTTTATGATATTTTTTTGATAGTAGTATAGAAATGAGGGGAGGAAAAGAGCAGGTGGGGGAGGGTGAAAGCACAAAAACGGCTGGCCAGAATCAAACCACAACAGAACCAGAAGAAATTGCATTAACTGTTTCCTGCCTCTCAAATGCAAGAATTTTCCTTTTCTATTTGTTTATTTATTTATTTATTTATTCATTTATTTTTTGTTAACTGAATCTTTGATTTTGGGTGACTGATTTCTATCTTTGGTGGGTAGTTTTATGTTAAATTGTACAATTTTTTAACTACATTTTTTTTTTTACTATACAGTAGTATAGTAGCAGTAAAATAAATTTAAAAAATGCAACAAAAACTGAAATAACAACTTGCAGCCCTATTAAAACACCATTAGCTTTGGAATGCTATCTTAGCCAAAATTTGTCCAAGTCTCGTAAAGCCTGACCCATGCATCAGTGTGGCTGATTTAAGGAGACACTTTAAACCTATGACAAATATGTCAATGTAGACGCATATGTCAACATGTAACTAAGAGAGACTGCAAAACAAAAATGCCAGAGATGCATTTGCTGTAAATTAAAAAGTAAAGAAGAACAGCTCTCACACTGCAAGGCTGAGATTATGAAAAATATTTATTGCACGAAGGTTGACAGATTACATTTTGAGTGTAGATGCTTGCTCAAAACCTTGGTGCAATAAATACTTTTCAGAACTGGAGCCTTGTGTGAACTATTCTTCTTTACATTTGAAGCAGTTCACCTTCAACTCAGCACCTGGTCAAAGTTCGGTTTTTGAATGTGTGTTTCATTTTTTTTTAAATTTTGTAATTCAGAGAGTGTCATTACAGAGTGCGTTCACCAGAGAGCACGAACAAAATTATTTTTACCCTAATTGTAAAATTTTCAAATTGGCAAAATCAAAATAAAACATTTATTTTTGAAACTAAATATTGATATTGGTATAGATCTCAAAACAACAATTGTTACCTTACATGGAGGGACCAGAGCATAGTCTGTGTAGTTTAAGGACATGGCAGTATTTGCTTGACACTTCAATAACTTCAGAGACATGCACTCACATAAAGACACACGTACACAGAGCCGGAAGACACAGCAGAAGCAGCAGCAGGAGCACTAAATCATATGATAAGATACACAAGAACTAAAGGACAAGCAGTAAAAACTATATCCCAAGCCTAACAGTCATAACAGTCTGACACAACAGTGCCAGAATAACACACACACACACACACACACACACACCTGGCAGACCTTGTAACATCCATCTCTCTATTTCTGTATCTGCTTATCTTCTCAGGGTTGCAAGTAGCGTCATAAAACCAGCCTGCACCCATTAACTATCCATTAAAAAAATTGCCCAATAAACAATAACAGCCCTAGCCCTACAAGGAATAAAGAATGGTAGTGCTTCCTTTAATAGAGCATCTTTATTTTTCCTTCTTTCTAA
>JAQFJA010000026.1:9879385-9898632 GCA_029874485.1 Naso brachycentron | reverse complement strand
GCTAAAAAAAGAGCAAAGCAATTAGTTAAATACATGCATGTTAGCAAAAATGTATCATTTTCAAAAGGAATGAAGGAATGTGATTATGGTATATATTTATGTATATGATCTAACAAAGTAAGAGAGGGTGTTTGAGTGGAGGCCAACAGTCATCTTCAACTCCAAAACAAGAACTAACAACTCATTGTCAGTTCGTCACCTCATTTTTGAATTATCCAAATAAATTCAAAGTTCTTATAGCCAGCTTCAGACTGTCACTTATTCTATTGGCTCACAAGCCTTTGGACATCTCAGAGGCAAACAAATATTCATTTTGAACTTATTTTGGGGAAAAGCACCACGTTTTTTCCAAACCTTCCTAAAAACGCTGTGGATTTTTTTTTTTTTAAATCTACACATAAATGTCACCAATATATCCTTCAAAACATCATTTGTACGTTTGGTTGTGTATGAATCAAACGTTTAACTTTCTGACATCAATCTACCATTACAGAAAGAGACACACCAAACACAGAAGAGTTTATTGGTGTTGTCGTCTAATATCTGTATTCTAGTCATTTTACATTGTAGATTATGTCTGCTACAGAGAAAGACTGCTTGAAGGTAAAAACAGGAAGATGCACTTTCAGCAAAAATAGATCCAAGTACAGACATCCTGTTTGTGGGGTTCTAGTGAACATGGATTTATTTTGAGAAACGTTTGCATGAGCATTACTGCCTGCCATGACATCAGAATTATTCAGAACACACTGTCATTTGTTTATGGTGATTACATCAGGATGTCAAAACTAATTTGGAAAGTTTAAAGCTGTAACATACATGTACCAAATGAAATTTCAGAGATTCTACAAAATGGCTTCTTCAGTCCCTACAGGAGGTCGTCAGACAGCGCTCACCTTCGTGCTGACAGAGATAACATCTCTTTCAGCTTTGGCCTCAGCTCCCATTCTCCCACATTTCATCTTTTTCATGGCAGTATCACTTCTCAGCTCGCTTCATCTTCCTCTAATGCCTCTGCTCATACATTGCGTTGTCGAGACGAGTCTGTCTACGTTTCAGCTTCTCTGTCAGATCCCGCCTGGGGCCAGACGGATTCCTGTGAAAGCGTCCTCAAGTTAAGATATGCCTGCACACTGACACACACTAAAGAGAGAGAAGGAAAGTCATGGGGATGGCGAGCATCAGACGCAGAGAGACTTGCAGTGTCAGGTCCTTGTTAGCAGTTTTGTTTCAATTTGTTTGATTTAAATTTTTAAAATCAAAGAAGCAAATTATAACAAAATGGAAAACTTTTATTGAAGTAATGTGTTCATAGATTGGACAGAAAAATAAGAGTGTGTAGCCTGAATGAGGCACAGTTTTTGAATTTTCATGTCTTGAATTTTATTGACAGAAATACATATTGAAGCAAACAGTGCTTCAGAGTGAACCCTCGCTGTTTTTGATGTTTGCACATTCACTCATTCTCTGGCTGGTTATCAGTCTCTTCTCAGGCTCTGCTTCCTTTGGCCTAATGACTACGTTGTCTTCCTCTCATGTCTGTCTCAGAATGAAGGGATCCTGTGCAGCACGAGAGCAGTCTGGCCCGACTCCTGCCTCACGTGCATTCCAGCCTCTGTGTCATCTCAGCTCAGGGCAGTAGCTCTTGACTGGCTGAGTGGGATGAGTACTGAAGGTCTCTCAGTGCCTCCATGACAGCCCGACAGGGTTGATAATTAGCTGAGTGTGGGTGTTGTATAGAGTTCAGGTTGTCGCCCTATTTCAGTTTTTCCCAGCCTATGAGTTTTTACGTCCATCTAAGTCCACTCCACCAACCCAGAGTGCTGCCTTACACAAAGGTTCACCTGGGATGACGAATGGAAATAACTGAGACCTATGGTGGTTTAAATAAACAGATTATAACAATAATAATAATAACAACAATAATTTTGCCAATGAATGAACCTCTGCCTCTGCGTTCTTGATGTAACATGTCGCTGTCTGGAGGATCTCAATGCTAAAGTTCAGATTTTCAACTCTCAAACTCTCTGCTCACCTAATTGCTTTTCTTTTGGTCCTCTTTTTTTTACTTGCAATTACAGTTTAAATTTGGACAACTGAAAATGTTTTCTGAAAGCTAATTGTAGCAAAATCTACCAAAGCCTTTTACTGGAACAACCGCAGCTGTACTGCAACTTCTCATGAGCATTTTAAGATGACAACTCATGTTAGCCAGATGACGATTAAAGAAAAGAGAAACAGAGCTTTTATAAGCTGGAAATCTATTAAAGGCACTATTATTTGTTCAAATAAAAGTCTCAGAGTCATATTACTTCAAGAGAAAAGTAATTTGTATTTGCATTCACAATTACAAAATAAAGTTGGGATATGATGTAAGAGAGGGACAAATAAAATAGTGGGATGTATCAGCACCAGGAGATGCAAGAATACACACTGGGTGAAAATCAAATGATACTTGAGAACATCTCTGTCACCACAGCTGGTCTCTGAAGCATGGAGTGTGTTTGGCAAATGTACGGTGATGTGATGCTACGTCAACAGGCTCAAGATGGCAGACAGACAGTAAATTAGCAGCCACCTCTGTTTTGACCGCTAACTTGCATCCCTGAGGTTATTCTCACACACACACACACACACACACACACTGTAGGCAGCATGGTAGATTTATAGTGCTATTTACCATGCCAGTCAACATTCTGTCTCGTCCTCTACTCTTCTCGTCATGCAGGTGTGTAGGCGTGGATGAAGCCTCTTCCTGGATGATGCATGCTACAAGTACATCTCACTTAATGAGAATATGGATGCTATTTACAAGTGAAGCAGTTAGACCTGGCTGGAAATATGATAAACTGAACTTTGTGTCAGTGGAGTAAGGAGTCAGCACTGGGCCCCTATGCAAGACTATCAAACTGGGCCCTCTCCTTCGCAGTCAGACGTGATATAACATAATGCCAGGATGAAAGAAGTGAAAGCATGTAGATTTGAAATGACCAGCAACAGTGAAATGCACTACACAGTTGATGCCTAAATTAAAAGATTACTAGGAAAACACGATCATGATAGAAAAGAGTCATAACAGCATGACCAAGATCACAGACTAGTCTATCTGACCAGATCTGGTAATTGGTGACACCTTCAAAACTGCGGTAAAGTTAGAGGAGGACCAACAGGTGACCGAGCACCAGATAAAAATTAAATCAATGACGGAGCACTTGCACAACACGGGTGGGTCAATTATTAAATAAATAAATAATAAATTAATTCTACTTACATTATAGGCGCACTCTCTGACCTTTTCGCTATGCAAAGTCAACTATTAAATATAAAAATATAATCTCCAGTGGTGCTGGATGGCACGCTGGTGCTAGCACGTGTTGACTCTTGCTAACTCTTCTTTACAATTTTGCTTAGCAGTAGTACTGCACATCGCAAAAACTCGAAATTCTGCGTGGACACACATTGTACATTTTTGAACATCAAATCGGCCATTAATCCTTATTTAATGTAATTTTGAAATAGAACATACATGAATGAGTCAATAAACTATATGCTTGAATTTATAAAACATATTTTGTGTTATTGTATCATTATTTATTTTGCGAATGACAGCAAATGTGACACCATGAAATAAGAGTCTTGCCATATATTGTGCTATATATACCTAAGTCGGAAACTTTAGGAGGTTAACTCACTACAAGTGACATGTAATGTCGTACTTACATTAGAGTAATTATGTGTAAGTTTGAATTCATGAGGACGACGCCTGGCGAGCCCAGCCCCAATGCAACTGCATTACCTGCATATGTGATAGTGCTGCTGCTGCATGGAGGTGTTGAATTGTATGGAGTGCCAGATTGCTTAAAATCAATATCACAATATTAGAAGAAATGTTTCTCCAATAGCAATACGTAGTACAGATGAGTGACAAATTAAAAAAAGAACCTTCATGGACATGTAAAGAAAAAACCTAAATCAGACAGATCTATGAAGCCAACTGAACACACGCAGTATGTTTAGTTGCAGCTCTGCAGCAACAACACAACACCGGTGGAGAGAATATGTCTGGGAAAAATGGCGTCATTCATTCACTAGAGTTCCAGATATCTATGCCCAAACGCACTGAAGCTGTCTGCAGACTTATGGTGGAAACACCTAACTACTTTCTGTTTAGTTGTCACCCTTCCATATTTGCAAAATTACACACAAAATAATCATATCAATGTCCAATTCAATAAACTGTTTATTGCTACATTTAATGTTTACTTGTTTTTGATCAGTTTGTTAGTTGTAAGTAACATTTTGCCTGGAAGTTTTAGTTCAGACAGCTGAACAATAAAACAATAGAGTTGTATAGTGAAAGGCTACATTATCCTACATTATAAGGAAAACAAAACTCCGCCAGGTTAAATGAGATTAAATGATGACCAGAAGTTTGACTTTTATTTCTTTTATTTTTCTATTTTTCAGAGAATTTATGCTTTGTTTATTATTTCGTCATGGCTGACTAAATATCACAATACTCATTTGCTGTAATTATTGAAAAGACCTTGTTGAAATTGTGACCAAAGTAAAGCACCATAGTTGTAAATCAATCCAAAACCAGTCTGACTCACCTAAAGTATAGGTGTAAGCCTGCCATTGGATGAGAACTTCTGTTAGCATTCTCCTCCCCCTCTGGTAAGGACATCTTGACCTAGTGCCACTCAAAACAAATTTAGTAGTATTTTTAAAGAAATACAAACAAGCTAGAGCTTTTTCTTTTTTGTAAAAAAAAAACGATAACATGTTTTTCCACTTCTATAGAAGAATCATAACCTTGATAGTCTTTCCAGTCATGCAAGACTAGCCTAATGGCAGGCTTATACACACAGTCTACATGAGTTAAAGGAGAAGTTTGTTCGGGTTTTTTTTGCTCACTAAGCCCCCTAATAAAGATATTTACAATCGTATACAATGTGCTACAACATTATTATGATGAAAGGTGCAGTCACAAGAGCTGGGGCTCTGCGCTGTCGTCACCGCTAGCTGAAAACAACGGAGGTTTAGGGGCATTTTTGGTGCTTTGACGATCTGTCGAAAAAGGTCATTTTAAAAGACGAGATAGTCACCGAATGTTTAGTGGTGTCCTCTCATGTACTGACACTAAAACACAACGATGAGCAACAGCTTTTAACCTGGAAACGACTGTTTCAGCAGCCTCAGGAAACAAACAAAAAGTCATTTCTGGCTTATTAGGTGCTATTTAAATTAATGTTTTAGTGTTGGAATATGAGAGGACACCGCTGACCATTCAGCGATTGCCTCATCTTTTAAAACAACCTTTTTTTTTCTTTGGCCAGATTTTCAAAGCACTTGAAAAGCCCCTTCACCTCTGTTGTTTTCAGCTAGTGGTGACGTCAGCAAGGAGCTCCAGCTGTCAGGACTGCACTGTTCATCAAAATAATGCTGTAGAACATTGTATATGATCATAAATATCCTTATTATAAGGCTAAATGTGCAAAAAACTGAACTTCTCCTTTAAACTATGAAGAAATAATCCAAACCTTACCAAGAATCCAAAAGGAAACTGAGTTAAGTTGCGGATTTTGTTTTCTCAAACCTTGTCATTAGCAGTGGCACACGAAACAGAATTTTCAGATAGCGCTTTGGATTTTTCTTGTCAAAATGCACTGTGGGTGTTGTAGTTAACTCATCCCTTAAAGTTTTAATGTTGTCTTATGCATTATGTATAAAAAGAACCAAATATTTACACGTGTAATTGTTCATCTTTTGAACTGATGACATGCAATAATCCAACTGTGAGTAAAATATCAATGTCATGTTATGCAGTAACTTTAACGTCACTTAAAGAATGGAATATTATTGTATAATACTGTATATGATTTTACTGTGCCTCCCTCAACCAGATCTTATTGCACAAGCCTTTTCTTTCTCAAGACAGACGTTCCTGCCCTTTAAGTAACCCACAGCACACAACAAGAAATAGAAATTGTCATTTTGAAGGGAGTTTTTGTCGACAGTGGCACCAGGGATCTCATTTTCAAACCAGTCAGCCAGAGAAACCAGAAAATCAGTCAGAGACATTTCCCTCAGGGATTAGGGATTCAGTGTTTCACTCAAGGACCAGACAGCAGCTTGAGCCTGGCCCCTTTGATTAAACAACAGTCTCCTGCTGCTCCCGCAGCCACTCTGCGACTGCTTTCAAAGGTACAGTGTGATCTTGTGAAAACTGTAACAAGGGTAACACAATCAAAATCAAGACAACACTGACAAACACATGCATTTAGACTTGAAATGTGTCAAAACAGAGCTATAGAGGTGTGAGTTAAATCAGTCTGAAGGCACATCAGTCTGCTTCTCCAGAAACTGGCATCAAGCTTGGCAAGACCACATGGCAGATGCGAAGTCAGAGGATGCTAACTGGCTCCTGCCAACAATGCCCATTATCTGCTGGGCGTGCATGCAGGGCACAAGGTTAAACTAACAGCCCTGCTTGTCCCAGATAGAGCCTTGCTGACTAAACACACCAGCACACACACACACACACACACACACACACACACAAACACATGCGCAAATGGCTGACACGGCAGTATAGCATAATGTCATGGACATGTTCATGCAGAAAGGTTGATTTTGATGAATATCAGTACATGTAGGAGTTGTATTAGTGACAGTCTGCATCAAAGTCAGGCCAGGCATGCAAATGTTTATGCATGTATGCTACAGACCTGTGTGTGTGAGCGTCACAGAAAGGAAGAGAGAGGGAGAGTGTTGCTGCTTGCATGTAAACAACTCTATTAGCAAGCTGTCCTTGGATGATCGAGAGAGCCGTGGTCTCCATGGGATGTCTTTCTCCAGTGTTCTGCCTAACCAGCTTCCCCTTTTCTCTCATTCCCTATTCAGAGAGCACAAGATGGCACATAATGGAATACTTAACAAACTGTGAGAGCTTATATTGTTTTCTCTGTCACCTCTCATGCGTCCACAGTCAGTGCACAGTGCTGTGATAACGTGTTGCGAGGCTTCTGTTCAGATGTCCGCTTGACATTTCACATTTCTCTTCCATTATTTTATATTCAACCCCCACCTCATAATCCCATTACTGTCAAAAGCCTTCTTTGTGTCCCTCAGTGTCTCATATTCTCATTTTTCTCTTTGACAATAAGCGGGCAGCAGAAATAAGACTCAATCTGGGCACAGGAAGGAAGGGTGAGGATGAAGAGTATTAGGTGAGACAAGAGAAGGAGAAGAGAAACACACTGGACAGAGAGGAAAGGGGAGAGGATTGGGGCAGACTGGAGAGCAAGAAGAAAGTAGAACTGGAAGATGAAGGTGTTTGCAAGCAGAAGGTTCAAAATAGAATTTAGAGGGAAACAGATGAATAAGGAGAACAAAAGAAGTTAGAAGAGGTTCAAGTAAATCTAATAAAAACAGGTGAGAACATTTCATAGATAGAGAAAACCATTTTTAACTTGTAAGTTTTTCAAAGAGCTGTGAGCAGGCGGGTTCTCGTGTTGGAGAGCCGTATTACCATCACACCACTGTTCAGGCTGTTTGCATCTGATTGTCTCCCTCCGACGCCTCACAATGTTACAGTAATATTCAGTGTAACTGACCGCATGGGGGTGAATTCACAGTGCTCAACCCCACGCATGTCAAAGAGAACCACCAGCATGCTTTTGGTTGCGTGTCATTGTTTGTCTTTTTAGTTCAGTTCTTTTCTGCTTTGTCTAGCTCCCTGTGTTTTTGTATTTGTTGTCCATGTTCCCTTGTGTATCCTGTTTTGTTTTGGTAATTGTTGTCTTGAATGAATCCCTCATCCTGTCAAGTTTCCCTCCTGTTTGATTGCCTGCCCTGCCCTTATGTGTTTCACCTGTGTTGATTATCCCACCTGTGTCTCGTTTCTCCATTTGTACATATGCTGTGTTCCAGACAACTCAGAACTCAGAAATCTCTAAATTTGTACTGGGAGAAGTGCACTAGAAGTTGGAATTCCTACTCATGAACTGGTCACAAATCGATCTACTCCAACTTCTTCTCTGCACAAAACTCTTAATAGATAACATAACACGCTTTTCCTCCTGTGTTTCATTTAGGTATGCCAAAAGGCTGTACTACTGACAGTGGTGTACAGTCAGGCGAGGCAGTAGTATCTCACCTTGCTAATAAAAAAAGAAAGAAATATCCAAATAAAAATATATCTATTCTTTATTTTTTTTATTACTTTAATTTTGTTTTGATTGCTGTTTTCCTGCTGGTACAAAATAAAAATTGTAAAATTTGTTTTTGTAACACTATAGTGAATTCCTCCATTGACAGATGAGATGAGATGAGAGTCATTTCAAATGGCGTATCCAAAGTGGACAGACTTACATGCTCATTCTACTCACTGGCAGTTCACAAACAGTCCCAAATCTAAGACCCAGGTTATAATAACAGTAATTATAATAATAAATTTTATTTATAAGCTGTACCACACATAAAAATACAGTAAAATTTCAAGGTTATCAACCACTACTGTAATAGCACTGGCCTTAAACTTGAATGTACCCTTTAAAAAAAAAAAAAAAAGTAACAAATCACCTTCTGGTTTTAGTAGTTTAGGAGGCAGGCTATTGTATGCACACTTTAATCTACATATGTCAATAACTAGCCTACACTTTTAACAAGGCTACTTGATTGACCTTGGGCATCAATCTTAATATTGAGTTATACCTCACAGGCCTACATATTATTGTATGCATGCACAATGTGATTTGAGCGCTGGCTGATGCTGCCTTCCCAGCCAAGGACCTCACTGAACATTACTGACTGTTGAGAGTACACATATCTGTGGGCCATCCCAGAAATATCAGTTTATCATGGTCAGCCATGTGTTTTTGTTTACGTCTGCCATTGTGCACCTGGAATGCTTTTAAGTCAGAAGTTAAAAGTCTCAATGAGGAAATTCCGGCCTCCAACATTGTCTGAAATGCAGCAATAGCCTCTGTGTTTCCTTTCTGTCTTTATCAGTTTGTCTATTTGCCTTCAAAGTCCTGTTTCCTGTTTTTTATCAGCTTTTCTCATTAAAGCTCCCCTTTTGTTTGCTCCCACCTTAATTTTGTTTCGTCTTTGGGTCCACTTTTTGTTTAACCTTGACATTGTGTCCCTAACCTGATGCACCTTTCACAGTCTTGGAGACTGTGGGATCCTCTGTTGTTTAGATTGCTGTTTGGTCTCTGGAGGGCAGTGCTATGAAGCAAGATTACTGGGTTAGCACACTATGTTGAGTCTGAAGCCCTAGTTTTTCGTACTATGAAAGCGGCTCTTTTTTAACCAGGCTAGATCACTGTGGTAATGATGTTGATTTTGCTTGAAATCAGCTTAAAAGCGCTAATTCTTTCATTCTGAAAAACACAAATTAACACAAAATATTGGATTGATACATCAGGCATTACCTACACTAGTGTGACATTATTGTACTACTGAGAGCTGTGGCTATGCCAACACTGGAACTACTGGTAATAAACAGCAATCCATAAAATCAGGGAGATCAAATTTAAAGCATCGAAAATATATAAGAGGTCCCACTGAAACATCACTGACTGCACTGGGTGTACTATAGAAATGTCACATGCTGGTATTGATTATTATAAAATAAATATTTATTTACTCGCTAGACATTAAACTGATGCTGTGGATGTTTAAAAACAGCTCTTGAAGCATGTCATCTAAAATGAATGCGAAACATGTGTGACTTCCGATAATTTGCTCTGTGGCAGCTTCATTACAGCTGGCCAGCTGTTTACCACAGAACCCAACACGTCAGGAGTCAGTTTCACCCTTTCCATCTTGTCATCATAGAAAAATCACTGTTAGGTAGCTAGGTCAGTCTCTTCCACAAACTACCTATGGTCATCAAGATATACAATACAAATGAAAGTGTAAAGTAAAAAGTAAACATTATTATTGCCAAGTCACGGCTCCTAAAGTACATTTCAGAGTTTTTATGAATGGACATTTTATTGCAACATTGATCAAACCAAGGATTTAGAATTAATTTTGATTGAGCACAAATATCCACATTCAAAGACCGAGTTTCTCCTTGGTTTCCATTTTGGTTGTGCAAAAAGAATCCAAAAGGAAGACACCGAGACGGTCATGTAATGAAAGCAAAAGCTGAGCTTTAAAAATGCAAAGCTAATAACAAAGTAACAAAAGCTGAGCGAGCAAAAACTGAACTGAAAGACCAAGCGGATGACACAGGGAAACAAACACAGGAGCAAAACAAAGGTCACCCAAAGACAGGAAGCACCAAAAACACGACACACAAAGAGAGAAACATGCAAAGTACTAGAAAATGATTGAACTAAAGTGCAAACCATGACACTCGGATCTACAGATATCCCATATGTGACCTGATTTAACTCAAAACAGCAAGGTGAGGAGTTTGCATCCCCGCATGTATTTCTCCTCAGCAACTTGTGAAGGTTTTAAAGAGTCTCTTTTGTGCCACGACTCCGTGGTGCTCAGAGCATTTTGTCGGCTCCGAGCTTCACCTTCAGGCGGTCCTCAGTTGTATTAGTTCACATTAAGCCTCCCCTTATCTCCTACTCCCATGCAGCTTGCACATGTTAAGCGCTACTTCATCATCATCCAAAGGAGTCCACAGAAAGGAGGCTAATAGTGTTAGAAATCTTCTCATCAGCATAACTGTGATGGGGCAGAGCAGACAGGAATGCAAGCGTTTAACCTTGGAGCTGTCTTTGGTGAACATATTGCACCATTACCTCCTCACACTGCAGCACAACAGAAGGCAGTTGATAGGGCTTGGTGTGTGTGCGCTCATGTGCGGTAACCTCTGATTTCAAGCCCTTCATACCTGAATATAATTCCTCACTCTGTTATCAGCTTGTTTGCATCGAAAAACATCTTTAACAGAGGAAATCTCTTAGGCACACAGCAGCTGCAACTGTGTTATCTTCGGAGACACTTCCTATTACAGTACATCCAACCAACATAAACAGAGCTTGTCCATACACACACAGCTGTTCAGATGCACAGCCTGAGGCAGAGGCAGGGAAACAGACAGAAGCATGCTCTCATGAGAAACAAGCTATGTTATCTCTGTTATCTTCCTCCCCAGCTGGGCCCGACGAGACATGAGAACGCTGTCGCAACGATCGATGCGTCTCCACAATTCACAGAGCTGATGGAGTGGGTGTCAAATTCTGTAACTTACTTTTTAAATCCCGCTCCTCAGGGCACGCACACACAAACACAAACACCTCGCTATACATTTCCTAGAGCTACTCAATCAAAAGTCGTTATCAGAGTCATGAGGAAGGTCAAAAACATCAAAGGTCAGAGCTGCTAGTAGATGTGTTGGGAGGAAACTTTATTATGTCATTATGCTGCTTGGCAGGTTTTATTTGCCGGTGATGAAGCTTGTGTTGTGTCATCAAACGTATCGCAGAACGGGAGGAAGAAGGATGGCTTAAGACCTGAACATGCATCTTGAATACCAAGTATCTTATATACTGCACTCTTCGTGATTTAAAAAAAAAAGTTTCTCTAAAGGAACTATTTTAAAAGTCAATTGACTGTTTAAATTTAGTTTTTAAGCGAAAATTACTTCTATAATTTCACTTTTTAATTAACTTAGATTGGCTGCTTTTTGTCTGTTATGTCTTTGGGTTTTTTGTGGGTTTGATAACAAAAAAGATACATGATGTCACGACCATGATTTGAAGTATTTGTTGTGCCCATTTTTCACTATGAGCACAATCACTCTTTCTGACATTTTATAAATCAGATGATTAATTGAGAAAATAAAGAGCAGAATAATTGATGCTGACAGTACTCATCATTTACAGCTCTACATCTGTGTTCTTTACATATTCATGACATTAAAGTAAGGCTGAGCAATAATGCAACACTACTGCGTATCATTTCTCTGCGATATCATATTGTAAGAAAGATATCATATTGCATGACACTGGACTTAAAAACTGACTAAATGAGTCATGGAAATGTTCTTACAGTTTAGTGTAACTTTTCATAATTTGGTTAATAATCATGTATTGATCAAGTGAGATCTGTGAGGGTTGACGTAATTAAAAAGTAAAAAAACTCAGGCAGTCAAATAATCACAGACTTTTTTTTCCACTTGTGCTTTACATCTAAACGTGACCCCCAAGCAAATTTTGAGAGTCAAGTCTATTTCTTCCATTTTACACATGTATTGTGGCTCTCAGCCTTGCTAAAAGGTGGATGTCCTACACTTGCATCCTCTGCAGACACAAACTAGGACTGAAGCAGCTGTTGCTAAAGGCAAGCTGTAACACTGAATCAATTTCAGTCACTCTGTATGAAAAAAAAAAGAAATCATTGTCCCCTCCCCAAATTATAATCATTTTAATTTTGTGTCATGCCAATAAAATGATCATCCCCACATAGGATTGCATGACACACAACGTTAGCACATGTAAAGATTAGATTTAGGCTGATGGCAGCTGACATTCATGTTCCAGAGAAAATGAAAAAAGAAAATTATTACTGCAAACCACACACTGTACATGGGTCCTCAAAAAAGAAAAAAGAGGAAAACACAAAGTAGAACAATAGAAACAGGATTTTGCATACGCTGGGCATTTAAAGGGAAATATACTGTTTGTTACAAGCGTTCATAACTGATCGCTTCATGCAAAAATAGGTGGGCCTTACCAGAAGTAGAATATCGACTGCTTTCCTTTTTCGCCAGACTATTTCCTGTGTGACTTCACCTTTTTCAACCTCTGCAAAGACACACGAGGCGAAGTAATGAAAAAGAGAAAAACCTAAGGGATTTTCTATGACAAGTGATGCCAGCTTTGGTTACCAAATTTCACTGTGCACACGCGCCCACGCCTGTGTCTGTGTGTGCGTTTTGTTTATCCCTTCAACGTGTGTGTGTGTGTGTGTGTGTGGTAGAACCATGGGACTCTGCTGTTTCCTGCTCTTTATGAGTTTCGTGATTAAAGGCCCGTGGCAGTGAAGACTCTTTTAATCTCTCTCTGTCTGTTTGGATCCCTGTGCATTTCTCTAGAGCTTCATCTCTCCCTCGTCAGACATCAACCTGGACAAAAGTCTCTTTGAACCAGCTGAACCTGGAATTTAGCTTGATCCCCAAAGGCATCATCTTTGCAACTTCCATTTACAGGATAAACAATGTGACAAACAAATATAATATTATGAAACAGCAAAAGTCTATTTATATAGTATAATATCAGAATTTCACTACTCAAGACAGAGTTGAAGTGGGAAATAGAGAGATAATGGTATCTAAAAGTGCAAAAATGAGAAGAAATTAATTGCACTGGAGCTCTGCACATGCAGTTTAAGAACAGTATCTAACACTAAGGTAATTGAATTTCCCAGAAACTCTCAATCCCAAGTGAAGAGTAAAAGAGAAACCTGTGATTAAGTTGAAGGTGAGTGTGGAAGAATGGAAAATGAATTCTGTAATTAGCAAGTGCATTAGATTTAATTTGAACAGTGTTGCACAGTATTCCCATGTTTCCCAAAGCGAAGCTGTGGGTTAATTAAGATAAATACCTGCAATCATTACATCTGCATCTGTTTTCTCATAAAATGAAGGACTTTGCCTTTAATGAGTACAACCGTGTATCCTTTGGTCAATTCTATTACACATTAACACAGTAAATGTTAAATACAAAAAAAGAGTTTTAAAGACTGAAAAGAGTGAAATGGCCTGACACAGCAGGAAAACACATTTGAACAAAACAAGAGGCACAATGATCCATTAGCTGATGCGTTACAGGTTTTGCACTGCCTATGAAAGAAGACAAAAACATGCAAGAGCAAGTCCTGTTGCTTAGAGGCAGATCACTGTGAACTGTTCCAGGAGACGTGTATTCATCAGTTGAAGGTTAGGAGATAGAAATAACAGCGTCCTCATGCTTGACTGTGATTACACTGCATAGACTGGTGGCGTCCATCTCGGCAGGATGATATTAGTTGTCAGTGCTGTCACAAGTGACTATTCCAAAAAATAATTTATATGACGACTTTCTGATCTGGACCAGGCTTATGTACAATAATTTATAGTAGAGGTGTCCTGCCTCGTCTGAAATTAAGTGCACTATGAGTTATTGCATGTTTATCAAAACAACATTAGTATCACATCAAACAACCAAAGCCACATATTTAATGACTAGGGGAAATTTTTAAACCATCGTCAGGTAGCTACACTGCTAAGCGATTAGGTGTATGTGAATCTGTTACTGTGGAAACAGACACAATCAGTCCCGATGCATCTCACTACTGTACAGCAGGTCAGACAACAGGCTGATCTTAACCAGCCGAACCAACAGAACTTACACTGAGTTAAGGTCATTTTAAAGTCAGTCTAAAGTTCATGTTAAACAGGATGAGCAGGAGATTCCGACAGTGTGAACAGATGTTGGGACAGGATATGAAGAACAGTCTCCTGTGTCAAAGTGTCAACCTCTCAAACTTTATTAGTCCAATCAAGCACCCAATTACCCTGTAACATTATTCTAATACCACCTGTGCAGACAGTCATTGATTGCACATCCATGTGAGATTATTGTCAGTTATACATAATATAATTTCCCAGCGTTTAAGTTTAATCTATAAGGTTTGTGTGCACGGACACGGTTTCATATGTTTTTCAAGACACTCTGTACGACTGTCTTTTGGGCTTGCACCACGTTTGCGTGATTGATTACAACTGTACATTCATGAACTGCAGAAGAATGCGTACAAGGTGCAGGGAACACACAGGAACGCAGGGTTTGAGTCCAGTCTTGGCTAATTTCAGGCAACTAAAGCACCTCAAGGCAAGAGAAGGAGTGCTGAGCTGACTATTATGAAAATTATGTGTTGGCAAAATGGTTAAAAACATTAATCTATAGGATTTATGTAGCCTATACAGATTCAAATTTTCCTTTTGGAAGTCGTGCAAACGGTCTTGAAAATGACTGAGAGTTATGCTCACGAACAGGAATCCGATTACATTTACGGTAACTTCACAGCCTTCCTTGATATGGACTGAAACAAAGATGCTACTTTTTTCTGATATGTAAATAGAGGTTTTGTTTCTTTAGTTTTTTATTTATGTTCCTTTATGTCTGGAACAACAGGTACAGAGAAGTCTGCGCTGTCTTTTCACGCCTGCACATTTCTAAACTCACTATGGACTTTTTGTCTTTAATTAAGCTGCTGAGATGCTGAAAGCAAAGCTATTGGGTAATGTGATTGGTCTTCGTTTCTAAGGTGTTCATTTACTGTTGTTGCTGTTGTTGTTCTTGTTCTTGTTGCCAATTCTATGTCTCCGAATTTCATATAAGTATTTACACCTCATTAGAACATGGCAGCTTTTTGGATCACAGCCTCTGGTTTGAAATGATGAACAAAACAGAGGCTTGTATTTTTATATATCTGGCTGAATTTCTGTTGGCAATATGTCATATATTTTGCAATACACTGCTAATAAGCAAAGTCTGATCCAATTATCACCGCAGCAACGTAAACAGCTATGCTGGCAGAAGGACGACAGTCCTCACAAAGCCTTTCCCTGTCTATAACACAAGTACACACACTTGAGCAGGCACACGCACAATACACACAGGCCAGCACTTTACAGCACAGACAAACTGCAACACTGATAAAAGTCTGTATCTTGTTTACTTCTGTATTTAACCTTGAGGTTTATACCTGTTGTTTGTTTGCTTTGTTTGAAATTGGCAGCTATGCTGTATCGCTACAGTGCTGAATGTACCCCTGCTTCACTGTCTCTGCATACTGCAGTATGGCTAACCAGAATTAATTTTGCGTACATTCACCACCATAGTTTAATGATTATTAGTGGCAATAAACGATCACCTGGGAAAAACGAAAAAACTGGCATTCTAACATACAACCTAACAATGAAGCCTAGAAAGCAAATAAACCAATATCTATTGGCAGAACATTCTTAAATGTGTTTTAAGGCTAAATCAATGTAAGACTGCGGTTCAGCAGGGTACATCTCACACCTAAGCAAGTAAAAAGACTCCCTGATCCATTGGAAGATAGCGTATCAGTGAAATGTACACAAATCTAAAAAAAAAATCAGTTCCAGCAGGGAGCAAATTGTGATGCATTTCATCGATTTCATGTCTTGAAATCATCTTGAAACATCAAAAACATGCACACATCCCATAGCCAGAGAATATTGGTTTTTAGCAACAAGTATAAATCAGTTAAAGTGGCTGAGTTGCTCATCTTTTTAACAGCATAATTGGTCTGAAACTGCTTTCTCTCACAGCTCAGTGATACTCGAACTTATTGAAAGGTGTGTTTATTTCAAACTAAGGAGTCTGGAGTGTCTAAAAGTAACCGCAGCCATTGGACAGATTCTTTGGGTAACAGGCACCAAAATCATCTCTGAAAGCTGAAGGAAACTGAAATGCTAAGACACAGAAAGGTAGCCGCTTTAAAATCTTGTCGTGGGCATGAAATGAGTCGCTCAAAAAATGTTTCTTGGCAGCCACAAAATGTTTCTCCAACTTGACAGAAGCCCTATAAAAACGGATAGGCAGATGACTATTTTCACAGATGAGCTAGTGACTTAAATGTCATTTTGTTTTTCCTCTGCTCCATTCACATAAATGAGCTGTCACCTGGCACCTCTACAGGCTGCCAGAGATGAGTATACATGACATAGGTATTTGCTGCATTATAATTCTTTGCCTGGAACAAGTGTATAGCTTTGCAGCAGTGCTGACTTTGCAATCTTATGCACATTAAAGCCACACATGCCTTGTACAGAACAGAATCAGGATGAAGGTAACCATAATCTTGTACCATTTATCCTCTTGATGGCACACTAGCTAGTTTTCCTATTAAAAGCATTTTTTTTTAGCTCCTTGGAGCCAAACAGCTTTGGTGCTGGTGAGGCTTTGATTCAGACTAAAAGAGGACTGGATTAACAACGGCTAGTAAAATTTTAAGAAGTGAAACACCCGCCAAAAAGCAGCATCAACCAACTGTGAAACCCAGCACAGCATAACTCTATTGGACTGCTTAGAGAACACTGGTTTCAGTCATTTCATGCTATAGCAGTGAGCTGTTACATAAAGGTGATGTTTTTTTTCTGGCAAATGTCAGTCTAATGGAAGAAAAAAAGAGCTTGAAAACTCTTAGAGGGATGCCTGGTTAGAATTAGACAAATAAATGTAATAATGGTTGTGTAATATGAAATCAAACACACATTTATAAGACAATGTAGGCATGCTTTATAATCGACACAAAAAAGCGAATGTTGCAGTGCCACCAAGGGATGCTGCTGAGGAGCATCAATAAGGAGAGATTCATAAATGAATAAATAAACACTTTGACACTGTTGATTTATTCATGCAGAGCTTTCAGTCACTGAAATACACTCTGGGTTTTCTACATGCCACTGAGAATCCTTGAAAGCCAAATGTGCAAATCAAATAGCTCCATAAAAAATGAATCTCAGTGTCTTTCTGCCTCTCCAAGAATAACACACATGCAAGTCTGTTTTCAAACAAAGAACATACACATTACATCCCGCCTCCAAAAGTGCCAATTCTTTAATTTTGAAGAGGAAATAAAACTTTTTGAAATTACTCTTCAGCTATTCTCCATAATGTATCTCACTGAAAGGATAACTTTGCATCTAATGAGGAAAGGCGTACATGAAAAAGCCCAATCACGTAATCACTTCCTTTTTCCTTAAGCATGTTGCAGCTCATGCAATGTTCACATAACAAACAAAGACCTTTTTAGACTTAATATGCTCCTGCTACACGCTACATAAACAGGCATTGTTAATAATGTCATGCTTTCCACTTCAGTGATTTATATTAAATAAAAACAGGCACTTTGCTGCTTGCTCGGGGAAAAGCACTCTCGCATTTGTCATGCTTTCTCAGGGCTAAATCACAGTGGCACACTCAGATCCATCAATAAAAACAAGAAGTTCCCACTAAATTCTTGCTGGGAAAGAAAAAAAAAAAAAAAACAAGACAAAAAAAATTGGCTCTGTTTTTGACAAACATTTGCAGTTTGCTGTTCGTATCTTCTCCCAGTCTCACAATAGCCCAACATATCTGATGTACAAAATGTTCCCTGTTGGTTCTGTTTTTTGCAGAAAAGAAATCTGGAGCAAAGAGGCTTTTTCACTTGTTTTCTCAGATGAACCTATAGATTAATTTCAGTCAGCTGGTTTATGAGGGAGGATCACCAGAGCCTGAATTATACTTGTGTGTACATTTCATAGGTTTTCTTTTTTTGATTCAAGTTGTGGCTGCTGTGTAACTGAACTTTGTAGACCCAAAAACTGGAAGAATTCATGGAGCTTGAGGGTCATACATGCATTTTAAGGCAGAAATTGCATTCTGAGGACAAAAAATAAAAACATAAATAAACAGATGGAGAGCATGAACGCCAGCCCCCGAGTCCCTGGCCTCATGTCATCTCCATCATCAAGGTCATCGTTAGCCTGAGAACCAGATGAATCTGCCATGCTCGTGGTTTATTATCTCTCCTTACCTTACAGAGGAACATCAGCAGTCCAAATTTTAAAAGTCGCATGTCAAGTGTTCTGATTGGTTGTACCAGCGCAACTCAACAGGCTCACAAGATTCTAAACAAAGCAGTACTGATCAAATATGAATCCATTGCTAAAATACCTGAAATCTCTAAAGGAACACACTTTAATGGACTGTTTATCCAATTGGAGAACATTTGTGCACCACTTTCGGTCCACTTTAAATCGGCCTACGCATCGCCCTAACATGTAGCCCTACATCATACAGGTCATTGATCTAACTCGCTGTAGGTAACTTTTTGCTCTGGTTTGTTTTGGGTCGATCCAGTTGTATACAGAGACATTGTGATTTGTGTTTATTCATAACACCCGTTCGAAATTGAAAAAGAAATTGAGAAGTGCCTGGCATGCCAGGCTCCTTCTTTATGGAAACATCATAAAAACCCCCTAAACAGCTTCAGTGCCAATACCTGCAAAACATAAAGGATGCTCCTCAGCTAAAAAAACATGTGATACAATGCAATGTGAAATAAAAGTTGGAGAAGCACCCTTAAATAGAGCAGTTAGTCTCACTCAAAACAGAAAGGCACAAATATGAAAAATACATAAACTGGGAGAACACAAGCGCAACACAAACGACATTCCCGTTTAAAACAACAACACAAAAATGATTCACTCTCTA
>JAQFJA010000026.1:9868547-9878890 GCA_029874485.1 Naso brachycentron | reverse complement strand
CTCTAATCACAACAGGGAGTCAACTCTAAAGCAAAACTAGTGTTTGAAGAAAAACTTCTTCTTCCAGCAATTTAATTTTTATTTGTTAGGTCATGTAAATAGTCAGGCTCTTGCAACCAAAGGGAAGTCTTAAAAAGGATGCAGGTTCATTTAATGCTTCGAGCACCTTTACTGCGGGTCACATTTGGTAGGAACTGGGAGCCAATGCCCACATTGGTCAGGGAATATCCACAGTATTTTGTATGTCATAGATAAAAAGGGAACGTTAACATTATGTTTTTACAATGCATAGAAATTCATGCCAACTAAATATTGTGTTCATATACTTAGCAAGATTGAATTCTAGCAATGCGGTGGTGGTGGTATGCAGTTTGACTGTATGTAGGATATATAAGAGAATCCATTGCAAACAATTGGTTCATCAATTTTCAGCTAGAATGAAGTCACACTGTAACATAAGTCCCAAACCTTCCACATTCAGCGATCAACAACCATTTTGTACTCCTTATGAGGCCCCAAAAGGCAGACTAAGGAAGAAAGCAGCACATTATGCCAGCACAGAGCACAAGTTAAAAAGAGAGCGTCATAAAAAAAAAGTCCAGCAGTCAGCGTATTCTGATGATCAGAAGGATGTGTTGCCGCTGATGTGAATGTTAAAGAAAGCTTCACAAAGCTTCTGCATGCGTGAGGGACAGTAAGAGTTAAAGTTAGTTGGGGATGGGATAATTAAAAGGAGAGAAAACAGGCGCAGCTCAAGGCTTGGCCCCTCTCGTTCTGCTCCATTAGAGGGAGAGAGCATCATTGGCTTAATGTGCCCAGAACCAGCTGCAGAAGAAGAAAGAGCTGTCTGGAGTCCAAGTGGGTACACTAATGAGCTGCTTTTAAAGATACAGCCCTGTAACTGGCCAACAGGCCGATGCTCAAGGGAATAGCACACACATGTAAACAAGCACACACAAATGCACATGTGCACAAATGCATACACAAAATGGTCAACTTGTCACCCGAAAGTAAGGCTGTCTCTTCAGCTAATGAGGGGAGAAGAGGAAGCAGGATGCTAGGAGACAGGAGGATAATTGTGTGAATGGAGGGGAAATAATGGTACTATGAGAAACAAAAGGTACAGAAAGTAAAAGGAGGGTAATGGTTGCTGAATGGGAGTAAATGATGGTACACCTCCCACCATCTTCTCACCTTCTAAAAACATATCAGAATGTGATGGCACAGCAGAACACATGACCGAATGTGATACATTTTTCTCACCCTCCTCTGAGACTGACTGACATTATTCTGCTGAGACGCCGCTGATGATGAAGGCAAAATGAGGCTGTTCACTCACAGAGAAGCACACATGCACACAAACAAACACGCCCCCACACATGCACTGGCACCGTCATATACACCCACTCACACATTCAAGGGCAAAGTGATCCGTTGCAGATGACACTGATATATAAGCAAACACCTCCATGGATTCAACAATCCGTTTAAGCTGCGCTCTCAGTGGAAAACCAAAGTTTTCTGCAGAGTTACAGCAGCTTTTAGGCTTAACCCAAACAAATGTATCACTGGTTATGTTTTAAAAATTAACTTGCTTTGTGATGTTTCTCTTTGAGTTTGTATCCAAATGCATCAGTAGACAGTGTAGACTGTAATTTATGTGTAATAGAGTGAGATATAATGATATATCATGATTTTGTCTTTCGTTTTTTCACCACGGCAGCTGTTGCTTTAAAGCTGAGGTAGGCAGTTTATTTTTGGTGTCACTGGGCAAAAATACCAGAATCATCTTTTAGCATATTGTAGTTCAGGTGGTCTGAGAGAGCATGAGACTTCTACACCTCTTCTTGGCTCTGTTTTCAGGCTTTAGAAAATGAAGACCATGACAGACAAATTCGGCCAATCACAGGTCATTTCAGAGAGCGCCTTTCAGTATTGACTGCTCTACAGTACGCTGTGATTCTTAGCAACAGGTGAAGTTGCTGTGAGCTGAATGGTGGTTAAAACAAGTGATGTGCCTTCTGTACTAACACTGGCCTCTGGCAGCGTGACAAACTGAGTTGCAGGCGACATCGTCAGCCCGCTTGCACTGCAACTTTCTCTGCAACTGTTTCATCTCATCGTGAATCTTTGGTGCAAACTGGACTTAAATGAGAGAGTGACAACAAATTAAAAAAAAAAGCAAGTTGGAGCAAAAACAGGAAGGGTAGGGTACAACTGAGTTGCTTCCTTTCACTGTAGGAGTCTCATGCTAAAGCTAGCTTGATTTCCAGACATTGCCCACCCCAGCTTAAGTATCATGGGATGTATTAGGCCGTTGTGGGAGCTGTTGCATATCAATAAACATGAGTGTTTCATGGCATTATTTGTTCAAAAATGATTTTTTTAATGTATTTAACGTTATAAGTTTGATTTATGAGGTATATATAATAATTAACTGGTTTAATGAAAAGAGTGTGGCTACTTTATGAATAAAAAGATTTTGTATGTGGTTTTGTTTAATATATTTAATAATCACCATAGACTGTAACAAAGGTTCCTCTCCTGCATTGATTAAACACCTTAAACTCATCTCTGTTCATCAAAATTAAAGTTATTTTTCCACAAAAACATTCCTTGATACTTACACTGGCTTAGACATAACTCTACACCTTTGCCTTTGTCTCCAGCCGCCCCTCTGCCTCTCACTTGTAGCTTGGACTTATCAAGAACACAAACCTCATCGGCAGCTTTGCTGTAACTTCGTCTGCACCCTCAAGCCATATTAAATTTCCTGCAGCATTTGACATGACTAATCATGCAAGTTGGCAGGCTAACGTTAGCTAATATCATCCAGCACACTTCAGATTTGTTTGGACACAGTCAGCGGATAAAACACAAGAAAATAAACTTACTGGCTGACCAACATGTTGGCTCGTACTTGCTGTGTCCCCAGGATAAATGGATTGAACAGTGACAGGCTTTGATATTAGGTTTTCTGTGAAGTGCTCTGAAAATAAGTTACTTCTGGCCACAATTAGGCTTTCTGATGTGCAGAGTAGTACATGAAGGTTTACTTACTCTTCTTTTCCAACTTTGCAACCGAAAACAGAACATGTGAAACTTGGCTTGAAAAAGTACTGATTTACCACCCCACAAACTGACAAGACTGGTCTGAGTCTGTGTTATTAAGACTGTCCTTACACAACAGTTTCAAGGTTAGAAATGTTCAGGCTTGGCATTAACTGCTTATTTCTTTCATTATGCGTATTGTAGCGTATAAAATACGCCATATGAAAATATTACTTAGCTTAAAAACTCAATGTCATTAAAAGGGTCGATTATCTTAAATGGTTAAAAAAAAGTGTTTAGTTCTCGCCTCCCTCTGTGCCCCAGCGTCTACCACCACTAACTCCAGGACCCTGACAGATCTATCAAAACAACAATGTGATTAAAAAAAAAAACAACCTCATTAGTTTATTCTTTAGACCGCACATCACAGCTTGGAAAATGAGGCTCGTAAATGTTATGCAAGCTAATTTCACAGGTCAGATGATTCCTTCATTAGGGGCTGCTATACGTAACCTAAGCATTCAATAAACCCTGTGACTATCACACAGGCTCCTCACCACAAACTTTGTAGTAGAAATGCATTTTATTTTTATTTTGTTTACATATTATGCTGCTGCGGTTTGTGCTTTTCAAATATTTTTTGTGATCACTTTACGGTCCGAATGGGATGAGAACATCTTTGCTGGGGTGAAAATAACATTTAAAACAAGTTTTTCCACAAACTGTGCCCAGCCATTTAGAAACAGAACAGAACTACAAACATAAAATAAACACTGCATATAATACATTAATTAATTTTTTCCCCTGTTACTTATTTCTTCTTGCTTCCAAGGCACCAGACAACAACAATCTCTAATGTAAAATATAATGACATGCACAAAAAAAGAGAGACAGAAAAAGAAAAGAAATATAATATTATAATATATAATTAAAAATCCAATATACATGACACAAATCCTGTTATAAGGGATAGAAGATTATTAGTCTGACTAATTGGCTGAGGCTGCACAACTATTTGGCTTCTCTGTCTCCTTTCCCTGAGTTTTCTGTGCAGTACCTTTTTCAGATTTCTCTTAAACTATTCAGTTTAAATAAACACAAACAAGTCAGAGCAATATTTCCCCTGTAGCGGAATGATAATAGGTGTGGCTAGACCTTTCTCCAGCACTTACGCAGCACTATAGCAAAACTGCTCTCTGGGTGAATGAATTTGAATCTTATAATCCACAACACAAAATAAAACCTATCACATAAAAAATACAAATTTCCAGTGTGTAGAATGAAGTGGCATCCAGCTAGTGATTCATCTAGCAATGACGCTGAAGATAGCACCCAACTGAATAAAACTCTCCACTTGATCTCCCCTTCCAAGCATGTCGTAGGAACACAAAAGCCCTCTTTAGAGCCAGTCTTTGTCCATTCCGGGCTACTGTAGAAACAGGGTGGGCTCTTTTGAAGAGGACCTGCTCCCTCTGTAGACATAAAAGGCTCATTCTAAGCTGATGAAAACACAAACACTCTTATTTTCAGGTGATGAAACATACTTGTTAATATTCTATTCTTATTGCCTGCCATATTTTACAAATAGATCCCTCTAAATCTTCCACACTGGACCTTTGTGTGCTTTTGAATTAAGCAACATTTATTCTCAGTTATTGTAAATCCACACACCCTTCACTCATTTCTTCGCTGTGTACTTAATCCTTTACTCACCTCTAACTATTGTTTTTACAAGCTGCCGTCTGTCTTGTCATGGTCATTTATTTCTAGATGACTAAATTTGTACCTCGGGACAGTTCAGTGATCTCCAATTTATGCTGTCATAGTAAGAGCAACACCGGCCTTAGGGGAAATTACACAACAGCATTAACGAATCCAAGGGTAGAAACAGAGTAATAAAGGTCATGTGACATCACTGTCTTGATGTGAGAGGAACAAAGCGCAGAGCCCTGAGCCAAACAGTGAAGCTGGCCCTGACAGATGGCTCAAGTCAGAGCGCTTTACTGATCGAATGTTGAGTGTTAGAGGCTGACAGACTGCGACAGGGCAGCGAGTGTGCCCGCTGGTTTTTACCACGATGATTTCAGTCGTTAATCAAAGTGAAACACAAACATACTAGTTGGAATAAAGACACCAAGTCAAAGTAAGATTTGAATAGTGCGATGCATTGCCAGAGATAATGGAAATATCGACACAGGTGAAATCCCTCAGAGAAGTGTACACAACATTTAAGTAATGTTACTTCAAGAACTAAACATTAAAATAAATCAGACTGTTGTTTGACTGAAAAATCGATACATCATTCACTACCACTGTGCTTATTTTCAAAGTTTCCCCTTGGCCCTTAAAATGATCTCTGTTTACAGACTGAATAGACATTGATCCAGCCATTAGTTACAATAGCAACAAGCAAACTAATTTTAGTTTAAAACATGGCTGTAGTTTGAGATAAAATAAACTTTGTACCCTCAAACGAAACATTGACTGAACAAACCGCGAGCTAGGCTTTAAAAGGGTCTCTGGTGCACCTCTTATAATATTCTGTTTAAAAGCAAAGTACAGTAACTAATGGTGCCTTATGCAAACAAAACTTAGAAAGGTGCCCTGTGGAGTATTAATTCAAGGAACAAGTGAAAACTCAGTGCTACAATGTGTGCATTCATGAGACCAAACAAAGGTGATGCTTAATATATTTTCTTTCTCTGGCTTTTTTGAAGTATTTCAAAACATGTACTGTTTCCCTTATGTCTTTCTTATTCTGCTCCTTACTGACACATTGAAGGACCACAAAAGTATTTATTTATAACCCATAGACCGAATAATAAGTAATAGATGAGTCAATATGACATGACCCTTTTTTGTTTGTTTGTTTTTCGGAGCCAGATGTGACCATTTGGGACAAAAGGGTTTAGTTGGAGAGGCTAAACATATATTTAAATATTTTAAATAATTTATTTTAATTATATATAAATATATATTTGATATTATTTAAATAAGTGAGTTATACATTATAACCCTTTGTTGTTTGTTTGTTTGTTTGTTTGATTGATTTTTTTGTTTGTTTTTTGGAGCCAGATGTGGCCATTTGGGACAAGAGGGTGGAGTTGGAGAGGATAAACATATATTTAAATATTTAATGTAATTGATTTTAATGATATCAAATTTATATTTTTATATTATTTAAATAAGTGAGCTATACACCCTGTACAGTTGTCATGAATAAGTCAATAAGCTAGTTAGACCAAAAAAGGTTTTTTTGAACCAGGCTGTTAATGTGTATTTTTTGCTATATAGATGTGCATTTTAATAAAGAGATGAAAGAGAACGGACTCGTTTTTGGTGCCAGCCTCTTGTGGCTGTTTGGAGAACATTTTTCAGAGGTTGCTGCTTGATCACAACTGACCAAAAACACCAAAATGTCAGATTTCAACACTCAACAAGTGACCTACAATTCTTTTAGATAATACAACTTTGTTTTGAATTGAATTGAATTATGTTATTACAGTAATGTTACAAAATGCTTTTCTTTACAACCTGACCTAATCAGTGACAAATTGTAGTTGCAATCTTAGTATCAAAAGTTGACTAATGTAAAATCTAATGTGATGATCAGTCGTGATCTAGCTGTCTGATTGTGTTCCACTTTCCACTTTAATCTGCCTACAGTGTGACTCTACTATCAGGTCTACTGTAATTGCCTCCCATGAAGGCAACAGCAATTAGACTGAAGCTGTGACCTTGAAAAACCATTAATTTTTTATCTTGAGATAACAAGATAATTAAGACAAGATCTTCAGATTGGAGGAGTTAAAAGGCGTGTGGAACAAAGGCTGCGCACAGGACTGCTGAGGTCACAGATATTTGGCTGCAACAAGACTTTGCTGTCTACTAACGAGAAGATCTAATTAATAAAAATTAATAAAAAGAAAAAATAGTTTCACAACATATCTTATTTAACAAGAGAACATTCTGATATAGTGATAATATGGTTAAAAATGATGAGCAACTACATATAACAAATACTTTAGCAATCTGAAATTAGTGTGCTTTTTATAGAAAAGTAATGCTTTTTTTTTTTTTAAATCATATTATCAGATCGGCTCAGTCCTGTCAGGGGGCCACACTGCATGTAGTCGGTCATACTGTGCTGTTCTGCAGGCTTATAGGCACTTTTTAGGCTCCTAAAGCCGATTCATCCTCTGACAGGAAGTTTAGGCAGGATTTGTCAGTCTACAGTCTGCAGACTGTGAATTCAGCTCTGCAAGAGCACCAGTCATAATCAGTAATAACCAGACCTCCTGTTGTTCTCACAGAGGCGAGGGGGTGCACGTTTGTTTTATGCAGCTTCAAAAAGACCCTCAAATTGATCTGGGACCCAGGATCCCATGGTTCTGTACCAACATGCCTGCTTTGTGTCTCTGCGTCCAGTGTGCTGCTCTTTGACCGGTTTACAGTCCCACAGGCTATTTTGAGACTTATTCCCATAACAGCCAAGTCCTTGATATGTCTGGGCAAACCTGGGCAGAGGCCTTTTGCAAGATACTATCTTTTAATGCAGACAGCATGGAATGACTCTTTTTATTTTCAGGACAGTGCCTCGAGCCATATGCTTTGATTGCCTTAGTGAGGCACAACTGGTTTAACCTGAAGCAGAAACACACACATACACACACTCACACACGCAGGCACACTATGCTGTATGATTGGTCTTTCTGACTTGCAAACAGGTGTGGACAAGGCACCGTGTTAAGGAAGGTCAGTAACATATACAGCTCCCCATGCTGTCCCCTCCTGTTGTTGAATTAAACTGTCAGAAAACACTTGCAGGCTGTGTTGTGGTCAAGTGTTACATGTTTTGTTGTGCTTTTAGTGTGCGTTTGTTATTGTGAATTCTGTCCCCAAACCAAATTTCACTCACTCATCACAGAATAATGAGCTAATTTGAATTTAACTGAACAGAAGTAATTTGAACTGAACTAATTTAAATTGAATTTAATTAACTTCATTAAATTCTGAATTGATTTGGGTGCAGCTGCACTGTAAAAGATGACTGCGAATGAGGCAGCACTGGGTTCAGGAAATTAACTTGAAGGACATGATCAAAATCAGCAAGAGGGGAAATGTAGATGTGGAGAGAAATAATTAGGATTTATCAGTCAGACACACATACATAACACTCACAAATGCTTTAAAACCTGCTTATGAAGTTGATGTCTTTTTAGCATTCAGAACACCAAACAAATTTCTATTTATATTAGAAAGAAATACATTAATCAATTGATTAAAGACAAATTTTATAGGCTATGTTTATGTATTGGACATTTTGCAATCAAAATGTGAACCTGGAAATGATCAGTGAACATGTTCAGGTACATAAATACTTGGACCTGTGCAAGAGCTCCAGTTTGCCTTTTATTAATTTAACAGGAGAATAAACAGGCGTTTTGAAGCGCAGAATTACACTGAATGACAAACCCCTCATGTTTAGTATTTCTTGATGACCTTTATTTTTTGTCCAAAACAGACTGTTTTTTCTCTTTTACTTTTCTTTTTTTTGGTTGTTTCCACTTGTGCTGTTTCTCCACATCATTGACACAGTCAGTTCACAAGCTCTAAGTCAGTGCAGCTGGGTGCCACGCAGTTCACCCAAGGGTCAATGTGGATATTAAATGTCTCACATCTCATTCTGTTCTCATTGCTTAGCAACTCATGACATTCAATAGATGCTCTGAACTGCAGACGCCTGTTTGTGTAACACTTGACCCCCGAATATGATGAGCAAGATGAGAAAGATCGGCATGTAAATCTGCAGCGCAAATTTGACCACTAAAGGAGATGATGGAGCCATTATCTTGCAGTGGGCGCAGTATGTACTGTACATCAGCTATACAGCGGCGTAAACTGCAGGGATCAGAAGAGATCAAAGGGTTAATTGACTGTTAAGCCTCTATGCTGTAGAGATCAAAGACTTTTAAGTCTTACGATCACAATCAGCACCTTCGCCTTGCAAGCCGCTGCTAGATCGTCTTTGGCAAGGTCACCGCTGACAGAACTTTGGATTTGTCGGGATTTCTTGTGTTATCTGCATGGATTTTAGTGTGTGTGATTCCTTGATAGCGGAGACATTGTTTTGTCTTGTGGTTATGGTGAAATCTTGCAGAAAAGTTCATTTTATTTCAAAACATAAAACTTCCAAAAGTCAATAATTTATGTGCTTGCGTGTGTGTTAATACTGCTAAGTACAATGTAATTACAGTGAAAAGGAGCTTAAACATGAGAATGGTATAATTGGCAGTATTTCATTATGAGTACTTTTTCAAGGGCTGAGCAAGGCCACTGATACAGCTGAGTCCTGAAAAAAAAAACACAACATGATAATGTATCCATATTCCAGCAGCTCGTATCGATACATGTAAAAAGAAAAAAAGAAAAAGAAAGGAAAAAAATTGTGTGGGCGTCTTCATCAGTGTGTTCAGTCAAAGTGCCTACTGCAAATGCCATTCTGGTGAATGTCATGGAAATTCTAAATTTAGTTCTGACGCAATTTGTCTGCTCATTAATCAGTGAAATTTGAGGTACGAATTCGACCACCCAGGTGGTACAGAGCAAGTTGTATTCTCTCTATTTTTACATTTTCAGTAAGTTATATATGTATTGCAACGTTTCATGACACAGTCGTATCCTGACCCATGTATCACAATATACATCATATTGTGTGGTCCCTACCAATACCCAGCCCTTAGTGTTATCCCATATCCCATCTGTGTGCTGACATTAAAAAAAAATAACATCCATGACCTTAGCTTGACTTACTCATGCATGCCTTCTAAAAAAGCCTGGTTCAGACACTGATTAAATGAAAATACAATTTGTTCCTGCTGAATATCTTGCCCCCATTGTCTTTATATTGTTTTCTCTATACTGTTGTCATATAAACATAAGTAAATTTGCATGTGAAAGCAGGTTATATGTCATAATTTGATTGCTTTGGATTCTAAATACAAGACGGAAAATCGAAGCTATTCACCAGAATCCATGTTGATTGTCAGGTAGTTCTTACAGTGGACCACAAAACTGCATGTTTTTGTAAAGACCTATAGCTAATATAAAAGCGCAAATTTCAGGTTTTATATTACACAGTACTTGTACTGGGGTTTTTTCCCAGCAACAATAATAATGGGCACTACATAAACATTAAATATTATTATCATAAAAAAAGTTTTACACTGTGATTTCCCAAAGTATATCTTTGTATAAATGTATCATAATCTTAAAATACATTTGAATTAGTT
>JAQFJA010000026.1:9851424-9863926 GCA_029874485.1 Naso brachycentron | reverse complement strand
GCTCTTCCGATCTGCAAAAGAGAAACACTGTAACATCTACAAACTTGATGACTTATTAGAACGTGGAAAACCAGTGAGGATTTTTTTCTGGCCTCCTAAACGTAGTTGTTAATGGCTAAAAGGTGGATCTTTTAACAAAGCCATTAGTTACAACCTCTGTCAGGCAGGATCCTGCTTATGTTGCAGAATCATGCCAGTTTCTCTCACAGCCGAAACAGCAGTGCAGCATTTGCGCAAAATGCGTGTTTAAGCGTACTTCTGTGGCTGCTGTAGCACATCTGTATGTGTGAGAGTAGGTGATGTGTGAGTGAATGTAGGTATCAGTGCATTTGTAATCCAGAGGTCTGCCAGAAGTGCAGGAGCGAGAGGGAATTACCATCTGTTAGTCCTCTGCCAACATCCAACGCAGCACTAAGCGTCTTCCTCATGCATAATTACCCCACACACTCCACGAGACTGATTCTTCTTCATGAGGTTTCCTCAGTCGTTGCTTTTACACACTCCTAAAACTTGATTTAGCCGCAGATTACAGGGTTGGATTAACATGGGGGAGCATCAGGAACTGCTTTCAAAAGCAGAGCCCAGGTCAGTACACAAGTGTTTCCCCTGAAGGATCAGGTCTGGATTCAATAAGGCTGCATTAACCTCTACTGTGGGATGGATTACAATGGCACATTATGAATGAAACTCTAACTTTAAACCTCGCATCCATGCCATCCTTTTCTTGCCATTTCAATAATTTGAATTTGCAGTGGCAGGCACAAGATTTTCCTGTTTTGGTTGTGATTGGTCATGCACTCATATCTGGGATAATCAGTGCTTTTGTAACGGAAAAGGCTGTTGATATTCATGAAAGCATATGTCTTGTAATATTATGCTGCAAGCATGGCTGTCTGCAGGCCGAAATTCTGCAAGGAGAGAATCTTTCCACTGCTTACAAGAAGTATGTCTGTCTGTCAGGGCATTTTAGTTTGCAGAGACGCCTGGAGATTGCCGATAGCTTTGTCTGTCAGGTTTACGGGTGATTCTCTGCTGTTCCTATAAAAATTCTGGACTCAAGCTGAACAGAGGGGTCGTTTAATTTAAAGCCAGACACACACAGAGAGGGAGGAAGGGATCCTGCTGAAGACGAAGAGGATGTACTGATAAGGAAGACTTATCTTTGAAAGAAAGGAAGAAAACAAGAAAAGATGAAGAGGTTGTTTAGTATGCGTCTCTTGTGCTTCATAAATGTCCCTGCTTTTTTTTTATCAGATGCAAAAATGTCTTAGTGCCTGCATTTTCCTGTCTCTATTTCCTTTTTTTGTCAGTTTCAAAAGCCCTTCCTCATATCTTGAGATCTTCATTCTTCTCCATTTTACCCCTCTCTGCCTCCTCTTTAATTCTTCAGGCAGTCAAAGCAAAGCAGACAGCACGCTCAGAGAACAAAACAGACCGCACTGCCAGTGAAACTGAGCCTCAGCATTTCACTTCTTGTCTTTCTCTTTTTCTTCTCCTTCCTTTCTCTTCCTGTTTCACTCTCTAATCAAATGGCCCACCTGCCTTTTGAGGTTTTTGGGTTTTTTTTGAAAAGTGTCTCACTGTAGGGGCTTTCATATTTGTATATCTCTCCTCTCCTTCCCTCTCCTACCTTCTCCTCCCCTCTCCTCTCAAGAGGATCCTCTGCAGCGTTAAGGTGTGATATATGATTCCCCTGGGCATTTAAGGAGGCAAGAAACCTGTAGGTCCTCTGGGCTGTTGATATACTGATAGCCTGAGGACAATTTCTGCTGCTATTCAGGTGTTCCTCTCGTCTCTAGTGTATGTATGTGTGTGTGTGTGTGCGTGTGTGTGTGTGTGTGTGCCCTTAAGCTGTGTGTGTGCATATATGAACACAGCAGGCTACTTAGTTCTTAGCTAGCAATTTAAAACATGCTCATTAGTATTCAATGCACTTATATGAATGTAATTGCACACATTAAACACGCAACATATGCAACGCACAAATATCCAACATGCTGTTCCTGTGTACATCTTTGTTTCTCTTTTTCTGCCTGTGTTGCACACACACACACACACACATACGCACACACACAAACGCACACACTCACACAGACATGCGTACGGGTATGGGTGACTCATTAACTCAGCTATTGCCATGCATCCTTGATTAAATTGATACCAATAGATGGAGCAGGAGGGAAAACAACCATTCCTCTTCTTTCTCTACCTATTCTTTCTCCCCCGCTCCAACACACACACACACACACACACGTACACACATGCCTCACTCTCTCTCTCTCCCATTCTCTCTCCCTTCGTCTCTCACAGTGCCTCAGCACCTTGGAGCCACCGGCAGCATCAACAGTGAGGGAAGAGACTCTGTTTTCACACACAGCACAGAGTGGAGCCAGCGCTGATGCGCATACACACAAAAGCCCACTCGCTCACACACATGCACAGGGAGAAAACGGGAGGTGGACGAAGGCTCCAGCTGTAGCTTGTCCACTGGCTGCAGTCAGACATGTAGGAGGAGGAGGTGCTCTGCTCGCCGTTCCATGTCCGCTTCAGTCCTCTAAACACCTCCCATCCCCCCCCTCCCCTGAACGTTTGCTCCCTGGCTCTGCGGTTGCTGAGGGGCTGGCTGGAATGACCCAGGAGAGCGGGAGACGCAAGACAGGGCTGCTTGCCGGGAGGACTCTCTGATCCTTGATCCCTCCTCTTCTCCAGGCTGAGAGATTCAAGGAAGACCTCTGATCTGCCCCACAGATGCATGCCCATATAGGAGGGCATGGCTGTGTAGACCGAGGGTCTTCATCAAGCACAGTCACAGAGAAGGGGACCACTGCTGAGAAGCGCAGGTAAGAGGCACAACAGATGGGGCTGCTCTGTTGGATTTCTGTCTATACTGATTTGCGCAGATGTGAAGGAATCAAAAATGAGTTTCCTAAGATATCGATTACTTACTCCTTTGATTCTTACCTATAAACATCCCTTGGTTTGATTATTTACTAAAGGTTTTGCTCTGTGTCTTGTTTGTGCTTGCCTGCCGTGCTGCATGGTCATTGATTGGACAGTAGAAGGGTCCGTGGATGAGCACTGTGGCAGAATGATAATGGAATATGTCTCCTGGAGGACACTGTCCGATATTTATCAGACGTCTAGGGAATGTCAGTGGGAATGAAGAAGGTACAACAGGGAGGTAACAGGACAGAAAAAAAAGACAAGAGAGGCAGAGAGAGGGACTGAAAGTCCACTGCATTTCCAATAATTTATTTCACTGCCTGATCCTGTGGGCTCATGCTGTTTTTTTTGGGGGGGGGTGACCATTTGGCTTTGCTTCTCCTCAGTGCTGTGATTTGTAATTCATATATTCATCCCACATGCCACATTTGGCCAGTTTTTCAATTATACTCTTAAGGCTGTATTTCACGGTGTGTCAGGTTACCTGAAATGCCACAGAGGAGTTTGAAGAAAGGGTGCCTACTGTAGCTGAAGGGCAGGAAGAGAGCCCATGGGTGTGAGTGTGGTGTTGCACAAACACAAGTTGGGGTAAAAGCCCCGCGACAGAAGAGGAAACTGCTTTTCTACATAATTAGACTGAACACTCGCACACTGAGAAGGAGCTATGAGAGGTTCATACACATGGGAGTCCAAGTGAACACTGACAATTAATATAGTGTTGCTTTTGCCACCTTGAGACTTTTGTAAGACTCCCAGCAGAAAAGGGAAAAGGTCACTTTACAACCTCTACCAACAAAGCATTTCTCCCCTCAACCTGAGCCTTATTGCATGACTCTAAAATGGTTATAGTGCTTTTCTCCTTCTGTGGATGTCAATGACAGGGGCAGCAGCAGTCCCAAAGTGCATTTCAGGGATTGGCCCAGGGTGGATGTGCTTATTCAGAGGTGCCTGTGGCTGAGAGAGATGAGCTGTCCAGTGCCGTTGTGCGGAGCATACATCACCGAGCGCAGGGCCGTGGACTCAGGAGGAATCAACAGAAGGAAAGCCATTACTTAGATGACCAGGCTTCTCTGATCTGATCAAGGGGCTGTGCAAGTTAGAGAGACTGGACAGAAGCAAATGGAGGGAATGAAACAGGTGGACGTCAGAGGCAGGCCTGCAGTCAGATGAGGAGAGTGTACTCTCTTCAATGCCGTGATTAATTCCAGAGGCGGTACATTCAGCATATGCCAAAAAATATCAATATTTTCCATTATACTGCATGTTTCAGAGTGGATGGTGGCTGATTTAGAGGTTGATTTTAAAAGCCATTCTGGGATGCCACTCAGCCCGACACTAGTTAGGCTGGCATTTGATGGAGTGTCTGAGGTTGATTGCAGAGAAATGCATGTGTAGGTTGCTTGTGGGAGTTTTCTGTGGCAGTACACATCCACACAGGCATGATTGGACTACAAGAAAAGTTAAAAAAAGCTCTTGCTTTGGAAAGGACATTTTATTATTGATATTCCAAGCTTTCAGTATAATAATGTAAAATATGATCCACAGCTGCAGCCCTGAAGTCCAGTGATCTTGTTAGGCATTGTGCTCTCACATCTAGCTGCTTTCTTATCTTATCTATCAACTTCTGCTTAGTCGTTAGAGAAAACATAATAGCCTCAAGGTTGTAGGGTAGAACAAATTAGTGTAACTTGTGTTGCAGCCTTTGCCCAAGTGCATGGACAGATACCAACCTCTTTTACTGTGGCTCACGGAGATGTCCTAAACGACAGAACTTCTAGAGAAATACCAAGCTTTGAACAAGCTTCAAAATCCAATCTGCATCAAAGTAACAAGGTCTGATGCACATGTAAGGAGGCTGGCAGCTCTGCAGAAGCACATAAAAGCACATTATAAAATCAGACTTGGCACTTGATAAAACCTACACATTACGCCAGTTACAGACAGGACATTTAAACAAGAGGAAACAACATATATTATTTAAGTTGTACATATTCTTTATGCTGGTAGATAAGCACAAGTGGATAGCGTTGTTGCAAGACACGTGAACACTCTCAGAGATACGCAGGGATGCGCAAACACCAACTGTTTTCCCCTGCTGGAGTTGGTTTTAAATCAAAGCACTCGTCTCCATCTCCTGTCTCGTTAGGCTAAATGATTTCTGTCCAGCTTTTAAAGCTCTGCAGGATCTGAGACACATGATGTGAATAGCAGTCAAAGTATGAGGCTTTATTAAATATTTCATATTGTTATTATTCCCAACAAATCGCAATAAAAAGGACCAAAACTGCCAAAGACTTCATCCTGTAAATGAGCTCTGTCTGTGTGAGGGAACATTTGTACTGTAGCTAATGCTTCTTTACAACTAAACTCAACTGACAGGTATTTAACATACTTACAGTGAGCAAAGGCCACATAGTTTACTCCTGCTATGTAAAATAGAATCACATCCTTGTGGATAATAAATGACATCTACACACTGAAGAGCTTTTCAATCTTTGTGCTTGGGTATCAAATATTTTTAATATATCAAGTCCATGAAGTCACAAATAATGGTTGTCAAATTTCCAAGTTCAATCAAGTTTCAAGACTTCTTTGATTTATAAATTGGGATTAAACTCATCTAATTTGTATGGGCTTAGAACAATCTCAAAAAGAATACATGCACAGAGAAGGATTCACAAATGTATTTTGGGATTCATATGTAAATCACTCCCTCCACCAAAATATTTTTCAGTGCGCACAAAAATATTTCTCATTCTATATAAATATAAAAGGAATTCACACATGAATTAATAAGGTTCACAAATGCATTTCTGATGCACACACAAATATTTCTTGTTTTAAAAAAAAAGAAATCAACAAATATGTTTGTATGTACTGTTTGCGGTTTTTGAATTCCTCTACATTTGTGTGTGGGATTTCTGAGACTCCATTGACATGAAACAATCCAAAAATGCATTATTTTGAACAGGGAATTATCTGTAGCCAAGCAGATGTCTCCCTCCTTTTCAACCAATCACTAGAATGCACCCCACATGCCCCACTGTTTGGCTCAGCTGCTAACATTAGCTGGCTAATTCACCAACCTTAGACCTCTCTGTTGTGTTGGTCCGTGTCATGTACCTCCAGCCGGACTGGAAGGCTGGAGGCTTACCCAAGGCGAAATCATTTGCTTATCGATTAGCAAGCTCTGCTAACAAGCCATACATGTACTAACATGGGTACTAACCCCGGCTGGTTAGTGGAGCTCACTGCATAGGACTTGTTTTTAACTGTATGCTCCAGGTGTTGCTGGGCTGGAGGGCTCGAGGCTTACCCAAGGTTTATTCATTCGTCCAGTTAGCGAGTTCTGCTAACAAGCCATGCATGGTCCACACCAATCTTAGCACATACATGTTAGCAGAGCTTGCTAACTGGCCAATGAAGGAAGGACACAGATAATTACCTGTTGAAAAAATGCATTTTTGGATCGTTTCATGTCAGGGGAGTCTCAAAATTCCCCTACATAAATGCAGTGTAGTTCACAAATCACAAGCAGTTTGTAAATTCAGATTCAACAGTCTGTGTAGCCTATAAATGTCAAAACATACATGTTTTTGTTGAAAACTGCAAATTCTTTTAAATACATATGCTTGCTGATTTCAATTACATATATATTTAAAACAAGAAGTATTTGTGTGTGCATTAGAAACAATTTTTTGAACCTTATTAACTTATGTGTGGATTCTTCTTACATTCATATAGAATGAGAAATATTTTTGTGTGCATTGAAATGTATTTTGTGGAGAGAGTCATTTGCATATAAATCCTAAAATTACATTTGTAAATTCTTCTCTGTGCATGTATTCATTTTGAGACTGTTCTAACCCCACAAATAAGTGACTCAAATTTGTCTAAAGTCCATGTCGTGTGACAGAAGTCCACACAACCTATGCAATATAAGCAATGATATCTTTCATGTTTATGAAGGAGTGCGGTGGCATGCAACTACAGGCTGTATATACACACATGCAACAGAAGAATCAGTGGAATCTCCTTTTGTTATCCTTGTATTAAATTCACTGTTGACTTTGGAATTTGGTAAGGACACTGAAAATACTACATAACAATAGAGGTTATTTATAATAAAAAATAGTAATTCTTACAATATGTATTTTGTTTATCCTTTTTACATGCAGTTGTCAAATTTCATATTTTGGCTGTTTTGCTTCAATGACATATTATGAAATTGTAAACAAATTAGAGCATTTCTAATGAAATTATGCATCAATTTCACATTTAAACATAGCAAACTTGCAATAAAAAATTGTCTCACCCTCGTGTATGTAATCAACTAGGGAAATTTTATGTTGACATATAATTTTCTGTAATTCATCTCTAGGTAGCATCTTGCCTTTACATCTCCAATTGTAATGTAATAAACAACTGTAGGCATCAATTAAGCAATAACTTGGTACATTTGGTTAGAACTGAGGGTGATTTTAAGTTGTATTTTATCACAGGACACCATGTTGCTGGTTACAGAGATGATCCCTTCTTTATCAACTCTGACAACCAAATCCAAACACTCAACCAACAATTCAGTTTAGTTCCCATGGAAACCTTTTATATTTATAAATTATAGAAAGAAAAAAGCAGTAGATAGACAGACAGATAGATAGATGGATAGATAGATAGATGGATAGATAGATAGATAGATAGGTAGATTGAAAGAAAGAAAGAGACCGGTTGCACTTGCATGCTTGCTGGCTCTTGTATTCATAAAAAACAGCTGTTTCTGCTGCTGTGTCTGGGGGGCTATCTGTTAAAGCTGTAGGCCAGGCCTCAGATGCACATGAGAAAAAAAACAACCACAGTAATAAACTAGCAGTGTTACTGGGGCAATAAATATCTGAGTAACAACATGCATATTAATTGCTCTTTTGTGCAAGCACGTTTCTGAGAATCTGCAGCAGAGCAGTGCAGTGTGAAGTAATTTCTTAACTTGGCCCGGATCCCAAAACCATCAACCGGGAAAGGAAGACAAAAAAATTTGCAGCAAAAGTGAAAAACAAAACCAGCATTTAAATCCTGGATTGTAAGGTATGTGCTTGCTTTTAGACTCAATGGCAAAGTGAGGCTGTATCCACAATCTTTTGCAGACATAACTGTACTAGTAGAACAATGGTGCTTGTAGTGGGAGACTGGTCGTCCAATAGTTGTTGGAGGAATGTTTGTTCCAACAAGTACTGGACAGATAGTCATGAAAATTGTTACACAAATTAATTTCTCATGTCTTATTTCTTCTTCTGGTTTTTCTGGCACCACCATGAAGTTAAAATCTTTATTTTACCCAGTATTTGGGTTTATGTCCAATGCTAACTGCCTAGTGTAAACATTGTTGACATGCTAGTTTTGCACAGTTCATTCAATTTTAATTTTACTTGAATGCTTGGGAACTTGACTTGGTGAAACATTTGTACGTGGGAAGGAAAGGCCTCATTAAGACGGCTAAATACACACACACACACACACACACACACACACACACACAAACAAAGGTCACAGATGCTAGCTTGTTTACATTCATGCTACTAATTACAAGACTAAGTTTCAAGGTAATTTTCTTGTTAATGGTAATAACCAGTAGAAAGGGCAGAAAATGACAACTTAAATATTTTCACATTTAAACTTTAAAACGTTCAGCTATCACGTCTGTAAACATTTTTTGGTTACATCAGTGATATTTTCATCAGCAATGGTGGGTGTGCAACAATGAAATAAATCAAACCCATGAACCCATGTTATTTCAAAATGCCATCAAACTTCTTTTATTTTATTGTTTTAATAGAAAGACATCTAGCAGCAGCAATTACATTGTGTATAAAAATAACTTATCAACAGCCTACTTCCTGTGAGTCACACTTGCTAAACTAAGATAGTAAAATAGTTTAGACTACATAATACCTGCTTAATTTAACTATAGCTTTGCATTGTCACTGAAAGCACATTAACATGCTAACATTAGCATTTGATTCAAAGCAACACTGCTCCTCAGCTAGCAATGGACCTTCAGCCTGCACTCAAACCAAAAAGCTCTGTGTTAAAAACAGGGCTGTGCTGGTGAAAGCATGTAGCTCAGGTACTGGTGAAACATAAAATAGGCCTATTATCTAGAAAGTCAACTTTGAGCAACTGATCACTGAGTGTAAAAGCTTGTGTGTAAAGGCACCACTGCGAGAGGGTTTTTTAACTCTGAAAAGTTGTCATGGTGCCAGTGATTTTATCTTCTGTCGCAGCATTTTTGAGGTAAACAGTATTCTGTAAGTAATACAGAAATTAAGTGATCTACTGCTGTGTAGGGATAGTTCAGTATTTTTGACGTGGGGTTGTATGAGGCACTTATGCATCGTCAGCCTATTACCCTCTGCAGATGGCAATCAATGGGGTCACTTTCAGAATTCGTGGCACTGGAAGTCAGCATTGTACTGTTGCAGACCAAGTCAGCAGTTTTTAGCAACATATATAAATGCATACCTACAAAAATCAATAGTTGTTCAATTATCCGCTAAATTTGGATTTTTTATTTCATTAGTTTGCCACCAGACAGCCATTTATTTTGCCACTGGGATGATCAACAAATGATCACAAAGATCTGTAGATGATGTGTTTATCTTTTAGATAGGATCTCTGCCTGAGATATACAGTAGCTATTGTAGCATCTCACTTTAAGGATAAACACGAGAGATGGTGTTGGTTGAATGAATTAAAATAAACACACATCAAACTAAATCTCTCTTCAACTTTAAAAGCTCTCAGGCCAAACATGGAGGCCTTTATGTCCACAGTGGAGCTACAGCCAAAGCTGAAAATGCCCATGGTCATGCATCATTCGGGAGATCTGTGGAGACTTTGTGGAGAAAATTTGCATTTTCTCTCGCTCACACATGATTATAATCTTGCATATTTGCACAATTATGTATGCTTTACACATAAACACGCACAAAGTAATAGCACCATCATTTATGCTAGACTAGGTAATTGTGTTGATGACTGTTTTTTTGTTTTCCAGGGTACAAACATAACCGAGGGCCAAAAAGCTAATTACGTTATTAACTGTAGTTTCCTGCTCCCCTCTCTGCCATAGTGGCCCTCCTAAAGCTGCTTCAATTAATATCCATAGAGTTTAATGGTTTGGTATCACAAAACTTCCATTAAGTCCAGCTACCCAGGTTGAAAACAGATGACTGCAGTGTTTTTCTGCAAGTTCAGCCAGCACCCCAAATTGCACTTTTCATTTGTCAACAGCAGAAAAAAAAAAACAAAAAAAAAAACAAACAAGGATTTTAAACAGGCTATAGATTTGTGTGCCATAACAAAAAATTGCCTTTTTGCAGGTTAAGACAGTTTTAGAAAAATAGCCAGGAGGGGAAGCTGCACACAGAGGTAGAAGGTGGGCAGACATGGTGCTACTGCAGGAGAAAAGAGGAGATCAGTGAGGTAGATTAAACTGAAGAGCCATCAGGACTCTTTCTGCTTCTCTCTCTCGTAGTCCACACTCCATGTCCACACAGGTGATCCAGAATGAACTAAATCTTTCAGTACAGTAGGTCTTTCACCAAAGGAATAGGGAAGGTATTTGAAAACAGATATATTTACTTAATATTTCAAAAGAATTTAATGGATTTCTCTTACTCTCTCTTACACTCTCCATCACCTCCATCCTCCACTCCTTGTTTGGTCCAGTTATGTTGTTCCTTCTTCTTCTTCTTCTTTCTCTTCCTCAAGAAATCTGGTTTACAGTGTTAGAGTAGCTCATGGACATGGCACAATAATTATGTTATTACAATAATGTTATTCTTATTATTTTTTTTTTTTAATTTTTAAAATTCTTTTTGTTTTCTTTCCTTTTTTTCTTTCTGTCTTTTGTCGTTTTTCCTCTTCTTCATCTTTGATGGTTGAAATATTTGGTGAATTATTTTTGTTTATTGTATACGCACTGTTGTCATATGATTTTTTGCTTTTACATTTTGTGTAATCCAGAATAATATCAATCTTCAACACATACACCCACACAAACATTAAAAAAAGTTAGTTCACATGAGGTTAGCTTTCTGGAGACACAAGTTTTACCCAAAGTACCACAGTAGAGCCAAGATCTTATCGAAGCCTTAAGATGGACTACAAAAACTGTGATCCTTTCCTACTTTCTGTCTTTGCAACACATTGTCCCAATGTCCATTAAAAGCCCAGAATATTTTGGATACGGAACCATCCGTCTTCAGTTAATAAAAAGAAAATGAAAAAGCACTGGATAAAGATAAAAAGAGGCAATATATTCCTCAAGTCTGATGCAAGTTAAAGAAACAGATGGAGACAAGAAAAGAGATGCACATATGGATGAGGAGTTGAAGATGATTGATGATCTTTATTTTCTTTTTCCCTTGCAGAAAAGAAAACAATCTGCTGGAAGAAAAGTAGATTTTGACAGTGCATTACAATTATTTGGAGATGAGTTTTAAAAAATGGCATGAATAGTTTTTCGCTGTCAAGAAAAACACGCACTAACAATCTTTCCTCACTTTAGGCTTGTTCAAGAAATTGAGGAGGCTTCTTATGATAACATTTTAATTTTCTTACAGGTGACAACAGGTGACAGAGGATACAGTAACTAATAATAATAATGATTATCACTGAATATGGGACGTTTGTTAACAAGCTGCCAGAATCTTTTTTTTTACTCTTAAAACACGTACAGCAACAGAGAATCACAGCCTTCAGTGGCCTTGCGACTTGACTCACACCGCTTCATGTTTCATACATTTTTAGAAGTCTGGATGAAACATAATTTTCCGTCTGGTTTTGTTACTCAAGACTGAGGCGTTCGTAAGACAGAGATCTGTGTTCAGAACATCAAACAGATACAGTATCTGTTATATAAACAGCAACAAGCAGGAAGATGAGCAGAGGAGTTTCACAGCAGACTGTGTTCTGAATATAACAATACCACCCGTCGCTTATAAACCATATTAAACCATCTATGTACAGAAAAACCTGACATTGTGCACAAACAGGGCAACAGCTCAATCTTACTTCTCCCAACGTTTTTCATCCTGTCACTGCATTTCATTGATTTTAGTGCACAACAATTGAGGAAGGTCCTACGTGTTGTATTTTCCTAACTGCACTGTGCCTCTCTGCACCAACAGCAAACTTAATATGGATGTCTTTGACAAAATGGAGGGTACAGCAACTACTGTAACTAACGCAAAATTACAGACACTGCTTACTAAGCAGATATGATAAGACTCATATTCTGTCGCATGGTGCAGTCACTCATTGAAATAACAGATGTGCAAATGTGATGCTATACAGAGTGGGACTTCACTTGGACTAGTCTTTTGTTTTAAAAAACACTTAACATTACTTCCCTTAGTAATAAAAAGGCCAAATAATGAAATGATATGTTCAGTCTCTGATGATTACTGTAAAGATGTGTGGAAAGAGAGAGAAAAAGAAATACACTACTTGTGTGCAGTATCAAGGTGGGGTGCCCACAGGGGACAAAAGAATAAAACGA
>JAQFJA010000026.1:9832963-9843047 GCA_029874485.1 Naso brachycentron | reverse complement strand
TTCTCATCTTATAGATTTCAACAAGGTAAGTAGTATTATTTAACAGATTTCAACAGCAGTTAGTTTTACTTTTAGAGGAAAGAAAAACTAACCTATCGATGGTAGGTAACCATGGTAACCAATGTAATCAAAACAACATTTACAGTAGAACTTCATAACGGTTAGCGTCTCAATTAGCATTAGCATAGTCCGGTTTCCAATTGAAATAAATTATTTTGATACATACATACAACCTAATATCAAACTTAAATAACTAAAAAAATAAATAACTAAAAACAGCCATACTTGGGCGCTAACGTTGATACATAGACACTACCTACTAATAACAACCTTAAATAACTAAATAAATAAATAAAAACAACCATACTAGGACACTATACCAAACGGTGACTTTAACTGAGTCAGAATACCATCGGCTCAGGCCGATAAGTCTGTTAAAACAACACTTAGAGCAGAGCCCCGTTTTTCTTCACTTTATAACTTACATTATTTACATCCCGTTTACTTACACTGTTCTTCTCCAATGCCACATTACCCCACTGTCTGTTATACTGGAAACCAGCAGGATGTGTATTCCACCATCCAAATCCTGCATGCCTGTGGATGTGTCTTTGTGGCCAAAAAAAAAAAAAAACAACCATGGACCCTTTAGTAAAACACTTGCTGAAAACCTTCTGTTTAACAGCTGTTCTTCATCATGTGTATGTTTCTATTCGAGTCTCTCCATAAGCATAACAGTACTTCACAAAGAAAATGAGTTCATGCTGTGGTATTCACACTCCTCACACCCCTAACTGACGAACAGAGTGATACTTGCCGCAGCAGTTTAATCTCCTCAATCTGACTTAAAATATAAATGACCTATTGTGAACTTAACAAGTACCATTCAAGGATGATTTTATCCCAAACCATTAACCCTTAGGACAAAAAATACGACAAAAAAACTGTGGTTTTCTGGTGTGGGATTTAATCATTTTTTCCATTAAGTTTATTTTAATCCTGAAAACAAAAGATTCCATAGACGATTCACATGTACAACCACAAACCATTGCCACTGCTGTTCCATTGAGTTTCCACTAGAGGATAATGTGTCAGTGTCTCATTTTGTCTTGTATCTGTGTGTTTGTCTTGTATCTGTGTGAAGGTGTAGCAGGGGAAGATCATGAGGGGAGCAAAACAGGAATATAGAATAAAGAATGACAAGTGGGTGGATCAAACACAGAACATTCACCCAGGAGACCAGCAGTTCATTACCCATGTTAAAGCCAAAGTCAGTGTTGAATTTTTTTTTAACTTCCATAAGTATATCAACTCTTTTGATAAAGTTAATTGAGTTACTAATATAGCCTACGTATTGTAACCAAAACGGCCTCTTTCCTAAACCCAGCCTTGCAGTTTTAGTGCCTAAATCATGTAACCATCTGCAAATATTATCTGAAAGCTTTCACAGGAAGCTCTTCTTTTGAAGTTCTAACAGGATGTTGCATGTTTATCTAAACTGACCATGCAGTGAGAACTTTTTTTTTGTCACCTAAGGGAGGCAAAACATAACATGACATGAAACTGTATTTCATGCTTTGGCTTATCGGGTTATTTATACCAGCAGTGGATCAAATGACTGTGTAATGTGAGAGTCTATAGAATCAAACATAAAATTAGCATTAAACTCTGCAGTTAAGCGTTTTAGCCTTTTTAGCCCATTCTTTTAATGTAATTGATTGTCATCGTGCTCTGATAAGAACTTATGTTTCAGTTTAAGGCTCCATAAACAGCAAGCAACTAGTGTGTAAACAAAGTGAAGTGTTAAGCAGCTCAGAGCAACTATGTGTCAACAGATTTATTGTAGCGGCTGCATAAGATAAAAACATTCCAGGAATATCAGCTTTTGCTGCCACCAGAAAACACTGATATGCAGCTTTAAGCGAAGGTCAAGATCTTCCTTACATATAAAACATTCTTTGAGAAACAGTAATTTATTATTCAAAGTGAAAGTAGTTTAGACAGAGGCTATACAAACATAGATGTTTTTTTAATAACTGTATTTCTAGAAATGATGTGAGCAGTTTCATACATCTGCACACCTGTGGTGCACTTTCTTTTAGATTTTGGACTGCACTTCATATCAGCGAGCCCTGGATTTGAAATGCTGGTTACAGGTCGCTCTAGGTCGTTCTAGGCAGTTTTCATAAATATCTTCTGGTCTCTCCTGCTGTCCGAAAAAAGGAAAATAAAAAATATATATGTATTATTTAGTGTCTTTGTAAAACATATTGCGTTCAGTTTCTATAAATTTATAGACTGTATAATAGTTCTCACATGACAAAGTGATACTTAATATATTTACCATTTCTGCGGTGCTGTTTCTGTAAAAGAGAGGGACATTGTGGTTATATTCCAGCTGGAATGATTTAAGTCATACATCTTTGTAACCATAGATCAAAAAATGATTAATTGAGATAAATGCAATTTACTCTGCCTGTTGTTTCTGTGCTCTTTTCAGAATGATTAAAGAAATTATCAAGATCAGGCAACAGACACAAGGCACGGCCACAGCAACCAGTATCTTTTCCCTGCTGTGGTCTCCCTCAGGCTTATCCAGAATGTCACCTCCTGCAGATTGTGAGAGGGAAACAGTATAAATTTCACTGTGAGTCTAATATACAGTTGAATTAATCTCATAGTCGTGTTTAATTTTTGTGTGTGTAGGATCATAGTTTCTTAAAGGAAGCTGAGGCAAGGCACACACGCCCTGTGGCCTCTCAAAATAGCCCAAACGCTAACTTCCTGTGCCAAAGTGCCATATTACAATATCCAAGCTCTTAACTTGAGAAGCTATTCGATAAAGTTATTAAGATGTTTCAGCTAAGGGGATAACATGATAGTCATGCTGATGGAAGGTCGGGTGAGGTTTCTCAGTCCACAAAACACTGCTCGACAGAATAAAGACAGCTGAAAATCAAACATCTGCTCAAACATGAAAGAGCTACCGTTGACTCCATATTTGTGTACTAAACAACACCAACAGTTCATAGGGGTAATTTTGTGAGATTTATTACGCTCTTCACGGAATATTTCTCCCACAAATGAAAATTCAGTCATTATCTACTCGCCCTCATGCCGATGGAAGGTAGGGTAAAATTTTTCAGTCCAAAGAACACTGCTGGAGTTTCACAGGAAGAAGCCGTTGCAGTCATCTCGAAACGATTGAAGTAAATGGTCACCAGGTTTTAAATGTAAAAAAATACATGATAAAAGCATAACATGCCTCCATACTGCTCGTCCGAAGTAATCAAAGTGTCCTGAAACGGCACTGGTGGCCTGTTTTTAACTGTTCAGTGTAGCGTGTAGCACCTGAGATTGGAGCCATGTTCCTGTGCACACGCACACGCACACCGTTGAAGCTCGCACAGGGGCTTGTGGTGTGACCAAAGTCAGTTTACAGTGTGTGCAGACTTGTGTCTGCATGCTCCCCAAAGTCTGCTGCCATCAGTCGACACCAGGACACCAAATTTGCCCTCAGATTAATCCTGCATATACTGTGAGCTCCCATCTCAAAAGTTAAAGGCTGCAGTGAACAGTTAGGCTAAAATATGCCGTCATTGGAGTTTTTTTAAAACAACTTTGGGTGTTGAGGCATCAGGACACTTTGATTACTTTGGATGAGCGGTATGGAGGCGTGTCAAGGTTTTATTATGTATTTTTTTTTACATTTAAAACCTGATGGCTAATTTACTGCAACGGCTTTTTCCTGTGAAACTCCAGCAGTGTTTTTTGGACTGAAAAATTTCACTCTACCTTTTATTGGCACGTTGGTGAGTAGATACTGGCTAAATTTTTAATTTGTGGGTGAACTATCCCTTTAAGAGAGTAATAAATCTCACAAAAATATCCTTGTGAACTGTTGGTGTTTAGTACACAAATACGGAGTCAGTGGTAGCTCTTTCATGTCTGATGTTTGATCTTCACCTGTCTTTATTCTGTCAATAATTACACACAGTTCATACTGGTGTTGTAAGTCAACAGTAGTGCAGTTATTGTTGGCTCTGTTATCTTTAACAACACTGCATTTCCTCTGTTCCTTTTTGTCTCCTGTTTTAACTCTTAATTTTAGGGCCGAGTAGCGCACCTGTTATCACGAGTTCCCAATCCGCTCCCGTAGCTCCAGCGTCTGCGTAGGTGGTCTGACAGGTATAGTTTCCAGTATGAGACATCTGGGCTTCATCTATGATTAGTGCATACTGTTGGCTCTCTGACGCATTTATGTTGAGTTTGAGAGCCTCTGAACTGATGTGTCTGTGCGTGTCAGGGATGAAACTGAACAGCGTAACCCCGTTCATTTTCCATGTCAGTTGAGCAAGCATGCTGGTTGAGTTGTTATCACAGTTCAGGATCACCCTGCTGCCAACCACACGTGAGATGGTTTTTCCATCTGCGGAAAATTTCAAATGAAAGATCAAATTTTCAGAGTAAGCATGTTGTTATCATCACTCTACACTGCAGCTTAAGCAATAATTTGGGTTAATTTTGTTTTCTTGCTCAGAGTTAGAAGAGAGGATCAATGCTGCTTTTTAATGATGTCTGTTTACAGTGATACTCCAGCTAGCAGATGGTTAGCTTAGCTTAGCGTAAAGACAGGAAACACTAGAAAACTGCCTGCTCGGCTCTGTTCAAAAGTAACCATTTCTGCCTATTGTGCAAGCACTTAAGCTATTCAACACTCTATAATGTGCTGTTTGTTGAAAGAGTAAAAAACACCTCTTAGCAGTTTTCAGTCAGCTTGACATTTACACGCAGACACAAAAGTGACGTTGATCCTCTCAGCCAACACTCAACAAGGAAGCACATTCAGATATTTTGTTGTTTTGTTATTTTGTTACATGTCAAACTCTTCCTGCTGGACGTTGTCATTATCAGAGTAAAGGTGTGAATAAATTTTACCTGCTGGTGAGAGAATCCCGAATATGCAACATATCAGAGATAAACACGAAGTAAATTCCTCCATTATACCTTGAAACAGAGATATTTAGCTATAAACATCACATTCATGTGGACATATAATGCGGTCAGTTAAGATAATATTTTTTATTTACACTTCATTTAGCTACAAGAGCTTTACTCAGATTAAAATTGTAATTTTCACAAATGTCATGGTCAAGATTGCCCACAATAACAAGTCACATTTTAACAAACTAAATACAGATAACACAAAATACGTCACAAGGACAATATTGAACATATATGCGGTTATAAATCAGAAATGCAAGGGCTACTTAAGCCAAAAAAAGACCCCTCATAACTTAGTTATGGTATTTTAAATTTAGAAACTACACTTACGTGCCAGTAGTGAGAATGTGCATCTGCAGTTTCGTCTCTGTTTTGTTTTGAGCTCCTTTACTCAAATCTACCGCTTGAGTTTAAACAAACAAGGAGAAAGTTAGGAATATATTATAATGATAATTGTAAGAACAAAAATAATCAGAAAAACTCAGTTCTTTGAATGATAACGTAGCTGTCATGTGTAGCAGCAAGTGAGATTCCTTCCTTGAAGGAAGTAATGTTTGTGACGTTGGTGGTCTGTGGTCATCGTGTGTGTGAAAATGTCTGTCTTCACCTTCAACGAGCATGTTTTTAGCCCTTACTCAGATGTTTCTTGACAATGTAGGCCTACAGGTATTGCAGGGACTTGTATTGCTCAACCTTAAAACACTTAAGATTACATTCAGCATTTTTATTTTCTTTTTAATATTTTAGAACGCACAAAATCCACTGACTAAATTGCCCACTGTACTATCAAGTATCATTTGGAAATTGAAAGTAATATAATGGACCTGGCTTCTTCATTTTCAGCAGACAACTTGAAAATGAAAATGCAAACCGAGTGTGTCGCATTTAAATGTCAGGTCATATCAAATGAAAAGGCAGTTTGCATTTTTTTATCTAAATGAAAATGCAAACTGCCTTTTCATTTAGATAATAACAGGCTGTAACAGTTAAAATGAGACAATCCTGGATTTCCATGTCTGTAATTTAGGCTGGTTTAACTTTGTACCACGTGTGCAGTCAACCACTCAAGCTTGGAGCCTGAAAATAGCTTCCTGCTGTAAAGAGCCTCATCCCAAAATGCTCAAGCAGATAGTGTCAAATGCTATTAGATACAATGTGTTTTTGTGAATGAACGAACTCCCAGCTTGGTGGGCCTGCTGGCATTCTTTGTTTTCCATAACCCTTTGGCAGTCTGGCTCGGTTGCTGTTGTTGAAACTCTAATCATGTCTTTTCACGAGTCACCAACGAAAGATTAATGCCTTGATTTCATGTGTTTCTGATAAATGATAACATTCAGGGCTACAAAGTGAAAAATGAAGCCATCACACAGAGTGCCAAAAACCGCAGTTCTGCTATCGACCACTTGAAAAGTGAGTCACTTCACATATTAAAATTCCCAACTTTGCAGCAGGAATTAATATGTTCACAGTTGGTACTCAAAAAAACAGTTTTGTTCTCTATGGATAATCAACACTTTCATGTACTGGAGTTTAATTTTTTATATTACCTTCTCAGTTAAATTATACTAATGCTTAAAGTTATGCATAATAAAGGCAGAGGCTGTTTTAAGCGACAGCTGATACTAGCTCTCTGTGAAGCATCACAAAAACACAATGTTAAAATTCCAGAGCTCCACCCTTCTCATCCAAAGATGTTACCTCTGGCAAAGTTTGGGATTGTAGTTAATGTGCTCTCTGTTTTTTTTGGAAGTTCCTTCTTCGTCTGTAATGTTTTGTTATACTTACTGTGATTTTTGTTTTGCCCGCCTTTTATCCCATTGATAATAGGCCTCCTCATGAGGGCAAGTCTGGGTTTTTCCCCCATTCTTTGTCATTTTGTCTGCTTCTGTGCAAAACATGACAGATGAGCAATGACCTTAAACAGGAATTTAAAAAAGTAAAACATCTGGTGCCTTGAAAATGAAGATGACAAAGACCGCAAAGCCAAACTAAAGGCTTTAAAACAGTTTTCCAAAAGCAGTGTGGGACGCCATGGTGGCTTTGTCCACTCATAAAAATACTGTGGATTCAGACTCTCCCTGAGATCAAGATATTCCGCCACCGACTACAAAAATCCATGGTCCTCTCATTGAGAGCAGATTTCATTTTGTCTTCAGACAGCTCTTTCATCTGTTTGAGATTTTGCCTCATCTGCCAGCAACTGCTTAAAGAGGCCATATTATGCTCATTTTTTGGGGTTCATATTTTATTCTTGGTTACTACTAGAGCAGGTTTACATGCTTTGATGCTCAATAAACTCATCTGTTTTCTCATACAGCCATTTTTCATACATTTTTCCAGGATTTTTGCCTGTCTGAGACGCTCTGTTTTAGTTCTTGCCTCGCCTCTAAAGGCTTACTCTGCTCTGATTGGCCAGTTCAAACACACACCTTCCAGATGAACCTACAGAGAAGCCCAGCACGCTGTGACACACTAGTGGTCTGAGATTTAAAAAAACGGATGAGAACAGAGCATTCAGAGCCATTAGAAACAGCCCACAGGGATTACTGCTACATACTCTTACCTCATGATTTCATACTTTGGCACCATTTAAAATCCAACTTTGTAGCATCATTTACAGGTTGAAAGAGACAGAAAAGCACAATATGTCCTCTTTACAGTTGAGAGTGTGAGTGAGACTGCGAATTGAAACTATAACCATTCTCTCAAAATTGGTTGTAATGGTGGCTCTGCGAATGGCCTATGCCCAAATATAGCTCTGACTGTCCATCTGGTGTTGTCATATTTGCAATAGTAATTTTCAAATGGCAAGGATTTAAACAGGCACATTTCACATCTCAGTTCAGAAGCAGTCATGAAGCAAGTAAACATGTGAAACAAATTCCTCGTCCAAACAAATGGAACTGGGAGTTCTTTTTAATTGCAGTGTCTGCAGCTTGTCTCTTATTATGATGTATTTCCATCATTTCCTGCACATATTCACATTACACTTTCAGACCACTTATTACAACATGCTTCTGTATTCAGAACACCATGTGCTCAAATTCTCTATGGCTAAACATTTTTGGACAAAGGTGCTGTAATCTTTCTCACACCTTGCTATAGTGTGACAGAGGCCAATAACTGCATGCCTCGGAGGCTCATCAGTCTGGCAGATAGTAAATCAGCCCGGGACCCTGCAGGAGCCCTGGAGCTAAACTGTGCGTCACAGACAGCACTTCATACCTAATAGCCTTCCTGCAGGTTTGGCCCTCTGTTGGAAATTTGCTTGCTTTGTGAACACAAGAATGTGCATGAAGACCGTTCAGTACATTCCAAAAATACTTTATTTCTTTATTCATAGCAGTTTGCAAAAATTCCAAAACGTCATTTTGATCATTTATGATGCAGGAACAGACAACACGCATACGTTCCATCCGGAGAGAATGCTTTGAGCTTCTCTGAAAGCGGCTGAGTGATTACTTTGAATGCAACTCCTCTGGCAGTCTTTTGTCAGAGCATCAGGGAGAAACTGACACACATTCCTCTTGTTTCTGCTTGCGCTGGGTTCTGATGTGTGTTTGTTATCAGTTTGCGTCCACGCCTGTGTGTGTGTGTGTGTTAAGTGGATTGCTCTCTGAGCCGAATGCGGAAGCCTGTTATGACAAAAGCTTACAATTTCAGACAGACAGATGTTCCTCTTCAGATAGCGATCTCAAGATAGAACATAGCTCCTGTGATTATGCTCCCTCTGCAGCCTAAACCTGGGGAATACTTTCTGCACGGTACAGTCGAGACCCAGCTGATTGGAGTCACACAAAGCTAAATGATTAATGCATTTATGGCAGCTTCTATTTTTGTATGTACCATGGTGGCTGTTTGAAGATGAGGGGGAAAAAAATCCAAGCAGACTAACAAACTTATTTGCCTTGTTTTTGCTGTGAGTTTCAAAGCCTACTGAGACAAGAGGGGGATATGGCAGCTGGCAGAGCGGAGGTTGTTTTTGAAAAGGAGAAACTTCAGAGCCTCATTTAATCTCCACCTTCGTACCTAAATCCTCCCTAGCAGCTGGGAAAGGAGGACCTGAGCGGGTGATTACCAATGGCAGGGGCCAAACACAAAAGAGTCAAGGCCCAGTCACCCTAAATCTAACCTAAGAGGTTCCAGTTTCAAAGAAAAGACACAAGCACACGCAGAATGTTCAGCATTCATCGTCCATCAACTGACAGCTTCAGGGCTTCTGTGAGTGAAAGCTCCTGTTCTGATAACTTAAGGGGAAAAGGTGAGGACTTCAACATCTCTTCAGGCCCGACTGAAGAGCCGGCTGTCATGCACAAAGTGATGCATGGAGAAAGCTTTAATGTGACCAAGTGCCTAAAAGGTTTTGGCTCTTTGGCGAGACTGCAAGGCTGAGGTGTGATGGAAACGCAGTGAGAACAGAAAGTCTCATTGTGGAGAGAAAATCTTTTTATCTGAGAAAGTACTGCATAGCGGAAAAGGAAGCCATTCTCCCAGAGAAAATACAGCGAACAATGCTTACTGAGGCTACAAGCAGGGCTACATAAGATAGTAATGTTAATTTTTGAAGACAATTTGAAAATGGAGGTTCCTTTACAAGCTAACCCTTATATTTTTAAATGATGTCAAAATAAAAGTGATTTATAAAATAACGTTTTTATGGAACTTTGATTTCTTTTTGGCAGAAAAAGAGGCTTTTTTGATAGTGAAAAGTAAGTACACTGACTAAGGTATTACACTTTCACGATACTAGTAATTAGATTTTCATTTTTGGCTTCTTTGTACCTCGACTGTATTTCACTATATTTTAGAGATAATTTTTCAAACCACACTCCAATCCTGACAGCGAAAAGTGATCTTGTTAAAATAAGGTTTAACATTAAAAAAAAGACAGTTCATGTTCATAAAATAAGATTATAACATTTTAAAATCTCAAACTTTTTTAATGACCCCTTCTATCACAAAAATAATCACACAATCAAGAAAATTCTTTTAAAAAAAAGATGAATAGACAAAACTTGCTAACAGCTCACAGCTGCAACAGTAAAATGCTGAATGCACATTAATGCATCAGTAATAATAA
>JAQFJA010000026.1:9717188-9732223 GCA_029874485.1 Naso brachycentron | reverse complement strand
AAGAAGGCACACATGCACACTCCACTTGTGATATGGACCAACTCAGAGCTTCCAGAAGATTTCTTTGTGTCAATTATACTTATTTTTCTATGGTAATTGTGAGAAACTGCTGGAATATTAAGATTTGAATTACTGTTATCTGGATGTGATTGATATGAAGACAATTTCAATGAAGATATTGCTGGTTTGTTCATTTTTTAGTGTGTGAATTCTTAGTAACTGAAGGTGCTGGGTGTTGCATGCTCGGTTATGTTGTTTTCCTTAACCCTACTGCCTTTGCATTATTATGTAACTGCAATATTACAAACCTTCCATCTGTCCCATACGGATCTGTGTGAATTTATGAATGTTTGATTGGTTCATCGTGAAATTATCAATAGATTTGTGTTGTATTTGTGTTTTGCTATTTGAACACACAGCAATGCAACTCCTGTAAACCACACTGCCCTTATAAATAATACAAAAAAAGGAACAATATGGTTTGTGCCAAGGTGCATTACAGCTGCAACACACTTTCTAATACCACAAGTAATCTTGATTCACTGAAGGTACTCTTAAGGTACTGCGTTTTCCAGACATTTTTACTGCATATCTAGAGGTGGTTTGCTTTTGGATACCACTGTAATAACAAAAATGTTTATGCACGAAGGCTGTGTGCCTTAGACAGCTATGCACCCTCATGTAGAGTGCCTCTGAAAATTAGGAGCTGTAATAAAAATGGATAATAAACCCTACCCTGAAACTGTAACTGTTGCATTTCTGTTTATGTTTAACCCATGCATAACAAGTTGAGGTGTGTTTTCATCACAGGTTAGACTGTGCAATGCAGAGGCAGCAGCAGTACCATCATCTACCGGATATTTCCTGGGTGCATGACCAAAACGCTTCACAAATGAGTGCTCGATGCTACCCACCCACCCGTTGTGACAAAATGGCCTACAGGCCTCATCTGCGCATACAAAGTCGGATAGCACAGTTTGCAATCACATTTTTAAAAATTTTTGGTGTGGTAACGTTTGCTTTTTGTGTCTCAGAGCCTGCCATAAACGTATTCCCATTAGGAGAATGCCTGTGTTAATGTAACTCTGCTCTCTTATGCATGACGCAAATAGTAAGGGATCAGCGGTAAACGAGGCCACGCATTGTCTGCCCCCCGCCCTCCCTCTGCTTGTCAGGAAGCAAGCTGATTGGCCGAGGCCTAGCAAAGGGTGCCCGGGGATCCAAAACTGCAGGCCGCACTTAGCTTACCGTCAAAAATAAACCAAAACAATAACAGACAAAGCTGAGAAGGGGGAGAAACACCGATAGAGTCTGAAGACGACGTTATCAGGTAAAATTATTTTGAATCAGTCAGAATGGCATGTGGAATAAGACGCAAGGGCCCAGTCGGCCGTAGTGGGCCTCTTTCAGCCTTTTCGAAAAACAACATGGAAGATAATGCGGCACAGGCAGCTTCACCTAGCTTAGCAAGCTAGCTAGCCGAACACACGGCTGTTATCGCATATATTGTGTTGACACGCAGAAAGATGTTCTTATGGACCACAGTGGTTTTGTTGCATCTGGTAACGACTTTGTTAATGCTTTAGTTCTGTGCGAAAGTGACACCGAAATGGTCAAATATGGTCGGTTGTTGGAATTCTTGAATTAGCCATTATGCTAAAACAAAATGGCGCTCGGAGGAACAACCCTAGCTTGCTTGCTAGGTTCGTTAGCTTCGGTGGGTGGAGGGCGGTAACCGCCCTGGTATCCATCGCATAACATTTGCGGTAGTTTCATTGGCGGTCATAAACTCTGAGCATGTGAAGTTTTCTGCAAAGAGTTCACAATACAATGTTTTTTTTTCTGTTTTGTTTTTTTTCAAACGGTTACGGTGGCAGCACGGTGTTTCACCCAAAAATGATATATCCGTGGAAAACACGGATCCACAACGGCATCCCATACCACAACGCCAATGCAGATATGCCTTATTTGGCTTAAATGGACTCGTAATGTGACGACAATGCTTTTCCTCTCGACGCTGCAAAAATCAAGCAGGACTCAATCTTCAGAGCTGTTGCACACGGGCCCGTCCTCCTGAACACTGAGCGGAGCAGCCCTTTGTCTCAGCTGGGCTCCAGCCATCAGGCTCAACCAGCTCCAGGTGTATGGTTATGTGTCCATAGGTTGAAGCTGCCTGTAATACTCTTGATAGGCAAAGGATGGAGCCAGTGGTCAACAACACAACTGCCCTCCCCTTCAATGCAGCAGTCGGAGCTTTTATGCCCTGTGTATTTAACGTGTACAGAGGCCATTTTTTATTGGTTCCCGTGTCCTTATTATAAACTTGAACCTTGTAGAAATGTTGTTTTTGAAATGTCTTTACAGCACTTAGGCTGCACTTATCAAACTCATTTCCTCTTCTCTGTTGTCTTTTATTATCACTGTCATAGTAGAGTACTAATTGTCTGTTTTCCTTTATCAGAGGGATTGGTAACCTTGATGGAAGGAAGCACATCTCGTATCTTGTTGGTTTTATTCTAAGGGTTTTGTCATCAAATGTGAAGGTATTTTTTTGTATACTTTTGCTTTCACTTTTGCCATTGGTAATGCACACTGACCAAAGTTAACACAGTATTATTATGCTTTCAGTTTTTTCTGAGTGAAGACATGGATCAAGGAGGAGGAGTGTTGGAGTTACACACTCAGGAGCTCAAGATGCCCCATGCTATGATCATGCAAGACTTTGGTAGGTGGTGAAGTGGGACAAGCCATTATTCATAAAATGTACTTTAGTTTAACATGTAACATGTAATTTGAGTCAGACCAAACCTAAAAATGACTTTTGTAAATTCTTAAAATCATGTGAAATAGTGACATTTTCACCATATACCAACAAAAAGAAAGGAATATCACTTTCACAAATATGACTTGATGCTGTGACAGAGTTACTACAGCCAGAATGAGTAGCATCCAAAGTTGTGTTGAATTTGTAATCTTCATTTTGTAATTTTAAACTTTGTTGTCGTGCACCCCTCTCTGCCTGTTGTGTTTACAGTTGCAGGCATGGGAGGTCTGGCTCACATCGATGGGGAACACATTGTGGTGTCTGTGCCCGAGGGAATGCTTCTTTCCGATGTGATGACGGATGAAGGCATCCTACTGGAGCATGGGCTTGAGGTGGAAGGCTTAGAGACTCAGGTGGTTCAAGGCCTGGAGACGGAGGTCGTTGAAGGACTGGAGACTGAAGTGGTAGAGAGCTTACATGCTGATGTAGAGGGCTTGGAGGCAGAAGTGGTTGAGGAACTACAGACACAAGTTGTGGAGCTTGAGGCCCAGGTTGTCGAGGGCCTAGAGGGTGAGGTGGAAGTGGAGGGTCTTGAGGCGCAAGTAGTGGAGGGCCTGGAAACTGAGGTAGATGTTGAGGGCCTGGAAGCTCACGTTGTGGAGGGCCTTGAGGAAGAGGTGGAAGTGGAGGGTTTAGAAGCCGAGGTTGTTGAAGGTCTCGAGGTGGATGTGGAAAGTCTGCACTCTCAAGGGGTAGAAACCCACGAAATGACCAGCGAAGACATGGTGTCTGCAGAGCACAGTGTGATCATGCCTGAGAATATCCTGGGCACAGAAGTTGCAATAGAGGAAGCACTGGACCCACATCATCACCACGTCCTAACCTCAGATCTCATCCAGGACTCTAACCACCACCATGATGACATGCCAGACCAGGTCTTTGTGGCAGAGCTACTGTCTGAACACCAAGACAACACTCTGGACCACCAGCTTGTGTCACAAGGCCTGATGGTGACAGAGGCAAACTCCGAGACCATAATCCATGAAGAGCTGCCAACTGAGGCTGTTCCCCTGCAGACCGATGAGGATGATGATGCAAGAAGCAGCTCTGAGGATTACCTCATGATTTCTTGTAAGACGGCTTGCCATATAAAAACATAACTAAGATTGATAAACACTTCTCATGCAGTTCCATGTTTTATTGCAAAGTTTTAATAACCAAGGTTGTTTGTGTTACTGTAGTGGATGAGGTGGGAGAGAAGCTGGACATTGGAGACACTCCCCTCGAAATCAGCACTGAAGTGATGGAAGACAAGGAGTCTAAAGAGGAGGACGGCTCAGAGGTCATCAAAGTCTACATTTTTAAAGCTGAGGCAGATGACGATTTAGGCAAGTTAACTCAACTATTTCAACAATAAAAAAAAAACCACCTGTAGATTCTTCCTTGTTAAACACAGTAAAGACGACGAATTTGATTAAACTGTATTTTTTTCCCTCCCAGGTGGAACAGAGGTAATAACAGAGGATGATTACCAGAATGGTCATCCTGACCTGGAGGCTGCATCATCAGGAAGACTGGGTGTTGGCCGGGACAAGATGGTCTACATGGCAGTCAAGAACCATCCAAAAGAAGAAGAGGATGATGAGGATGACAGCGATGATGATGACGATGATGATATCAGTATGTGTCTCTTTAAAATAGTTTTTAGCCCATTTTGTCAGACACGTTTGTTTGCCTGTGAATAAGTAGAAGGTGTCTGCTGCCAGTCTTTAACTGTTGGAGGAGATCAGTAAACCCAACAAGATGTGTGTGCCCGTGTCTGGGCATTTTTTGTTTGTGACAACAAATGTCACACCTTTGATTGATAACATGTTTATGATATGACTACCATTATTTTTAGAATAACCTTTGTAGTATATAATATTATAAGAAGCTTGTTTCAGAAGAAAAAATGTCTACCATTTCGTTTGTCAATTCAGTCTAAAATGTCTGTGCAGGTAATACCATCGATCAGGTGAAGAATGGAGCAGCTACATCATTTCTGCAAATCCGAGAGGGGCTGGGCGCCAACCGTGTCCTCAAACCCAAAGCTAAGAAAAAGAAGAAAGGCGAGATGCGGCAGTGTCAGACTGGTATGTGTGTCCTTCATATTCATTCTGTAGTTGTGCACCGTTACTACGAAAGTAAGAATGTCACTACTTTAATTTTACACAACTATCATCACTCTCTGAACCTTGTGTTTCACAGAGGGTTGAGCCCCGATGCACATACATAACACAAAGAAAATCCAGAGATCTGTTCATTGTGTTTTAATAACAACAACGCTCAGTGCTTGTTAAAAGTAGTAAGTCAGTTTACTGAAAGTAAAATAATTTAGCTTGGTGCATTTTATATGGACTGACCTCTGTGCCAGACACCATTAAAAAATAGCCATTTTGATGCTTGACTGCTTGTACGCAACCAGTCATATTGTATCTGAAGGCAGTTTGGCCTTTAGTGATGTGATTAATTTGACTCATTTACTCCTGGTGTTCTTCATCACTGTATTGATGAAGAAAACAAGCAGTGTAACCAGCTTTTAAACATATATATTGCCTTTCTAAATAACTGGGTCAATAAGTTTGTCGTTGATAACATTTAACATTTTTTTTAAAGGTTGTTCACAGAATTTGAAATTCCACTTTTCAACCCTCTCTTCCAGCTGTTATTATTGGACCAGATGGTATGCCTTTGACTGTCTACCCCTGCCACATATGTGGCAAGAAGTTTCGCTCACGAGGCTTCCTCAAATGCCACATGAAGAATCACCCAGACCACCTGCTTAAGAAGAAGTACCAGTGTACAGACTGCGACTTTACCACCAACAAGAAGGTCAGTTTCCACAACCACTTGGAGAGTCACAAGCTGCTGAGCCACAACAGTGAGCGCTCTCCAGAATACACCGAGTACACGCGGCGTTATCATGAGTCCAGCCCACTGGGTTCTGACAAGCTCATCGTCAAAGACCGGGAGCCCAAACTGCATCACTGCAAGTACTGCGATTATGAGACAGCAGAACAGGGCCTGCTCAACCGTCACCTGCTCGCTGTGCACAGTAAGAACTTTGCACATGTGTGTGTCGAGTGCGCCAAAGGCTTCCGTCACCCATCAGAGCTGAAGAAACACATGCGGACCCACACAGGTGAGAAGCCATACCACTGCCCGCACTGCGAGTTCCGCTGTGCAGATCAGTCCAACTTAAAGACTCACATCAAGAGCAAGCATGGCGCAGATCTGCCGTTCAAGTGCAGCCACTGCCCTCAAGCCTACGCTGACGCACGGGAACTCCAGCGTCACATAGAGATGGTGCAAGGCCACAAGACCCATCAGTGCCCACACTGTGAGCACAAGAGCACCAACTCCAGTGACCTGAAACGACACATAATCTCTGTTCACACCAAGGACTTCCCTCATCAGTGTGACGTGTGTGAGAAAGGCTTTCACAGGCCCTCGGAGTTGAAGAAACACGCTGAGACACACAAGGGCAACAAGATACACCAGTGCCGGCATTGTAACTTCAACGCTCCGGACACCTTCACCTTGAGTCGCCATATCCTGTCCTTGCATACGAAGGACCTCCCTTTTAAGTGCAAGCGTTGCCGGCGAGGCTTCAGGCAGCCAGCTGAGCTGAAGAAGCACATGAAGACACACAGTGGTAGAAAGGTTTATCAGTGCCAGTATTGTGAGTATAACAGTACGGACGCTTCTGGCTTCAAACGCCATGTCATTTCCATTCACACCAAGGACTACCCCCACCGCTGCGACTACTGCACCAAGGGCTTTAGGAGGCCTTCGGAGAAGAGCCAGCACATAGCCAGGCATCACAAAGACATGTTGATGTAATGTCATTGCACACACAAACACACTCCTCTTTTCCGAGTAAATCTGTGTCACACACACCCAGAGGTAATTTTAGTGTATTAACAAAGAAATAATGGATATAGGCTGTGGATGAAGACGACAACATTATAATTGCCGTTCCGTGTTCTGTGTTGTAAAGGGTGTGAACCTCCTCCCGCAGGAGTCAAGAACACATTTTAGATGGGCGTGAAGTCTAAAAAAAAAAAGACTTTGTGTACACTGAGTGGGACAGCTGTAAATTGTGTTTTGTTTTGTTGCAGAAAATCACATATGAACATATATTCAGGGTCTCAAATGTCTATATTTTTATACCCACTCAGCTTAAATGCTGCAAGATGATGACTGTGTCCTGTAAAACAGAAAGCAGTGCTTTGTGAACATCATGCCAGTTCTTTAGATGATGTGGAATGAGTACAGGAGACGTTTACCTCCATTGTACCAACTAGTATCTCTTTTTCTTATTAACCAGCTTTTACCCTAACATTTGTCTCCAATTCCATCTGGTCTTTAAGGGGCAGGATCATCCGTGAGTTCATAAATGGTTTTGAGTGATGTTGACAAACATTATGCACCTTAAAAAGATATCTCAATAAACTTAACTGCTGAACTTCCACTTTTTTTTACTTTGGAGTTCAATTAAACTAATCATGTATAATATAGGGTATATTCATTTTAATTTGTCTTAAAAGTTGAGTCAGAAACTTCCTGCTCAGCAGTGTCTAAGGAGGAGAAATGGCACTGGTCATTTATCAGTAGAACTTCCGTTTAGTGTAGATAACACTTTTGACCGAAATCTATTAAATCCGCCACGATGGTGCTGAAAATGAACAGGTGTATTGTAGTATGAACTTGACAGATGGTTTGCTTTACGTTCGATAGCCCCTGAAATTGTTATATCTGGCTGCCACTGTAAGTTGCGTATGTGCGATGTTACGTATGACACAGATGTGCTCTCTCAGCTAACCATTTGATTGCAATCATGCCTTACTTCTCTCTGTTGGTCTTTATCCCTGAAGCACTGATGAACACAGCTGATCAGAAAATAAGTGATTTTTAACTCTCAAACATGCTGTGTCAATGCCCTTCTCTCAGAGATTGTGTGTTTGAGTCAGTAGAAAGCACTTTAAGAACTTTTTTTTTGTATTTTAATTATATGTAAACAAACCCTTACATAAACAATTACAGAGCTTTGTGAGTTGGTAATGGTAAAGATTGTTTGGAGTGTTAATGCTAGCAAGTGGGCACAATCCATTACTGTATCAGAACTGAATTGACAGTGATGGATGGAACCATTTATTGTTTTGTTTTATGGATAAGTGATTGGGTTTTGTGTTTTGTTTGTGCTCACTAACAAGTTTCCCAACCCTCATCCTACAGTCATAAATAACCCAGTCCCTATATATAGGGATTACTCCCTTGAAGTCAGTGGTCATCATATTGGCATTAGTCTTTAAAGTATGCACATATGCTGTCTCCATAAAATTAATTGTGGTATATATTAAAAATCCCTGCATTTTGTGTACCTTAGTCTATATTTTCTTTCAGTCTGATTGTGGAAAAACTACTGGTGGGGAAGAACCAAAATAAACGATTATCTTTTTATGCTTTTTGTCTTTTCTTTTCTGCAAAAATCATCTTAACATGACATCTTAAAGACACAATCGGCAGTTTTATCACTGCTAAACACGCACGGACAGACATTATTCAAGAAGTTTAGTTGAACTGAATCTGTATTTTCTTAAAATGATGTCAACTGTTTTTCATTTGTATCGCCAATTGTCTCTTAAATCAAAGGAACGGACAGTACAGATTAAATTGTCCTGTACAACTTTACTTTGTTCAGGAGGTTTATAGACCAACCTGATTGAAGGAGGACACAATGCAGGATTGTAGTTTTAACACTTTTATCTTGATTGGCCTTGTCTCCTCTTTAGACTGTTGAAATTGTTCAGGACGTTGTAAAAATCATCCTGTCTGGGAATTTGAAACGTGCTCCCTCCACAGCTTGTTTCAGCAAAGCAGTTAATTGTTTTTAGATGCGCCCGACACAGTGATCCTTTGAGCACAACTTAAACACAATTTGTGCTCGTGCAACTGTAGTCAATTATTGAGAGGTAATAAAAATACGGCACAAAAAAAAACACTCGGTGACTGCGGTTCCTGCAATCAAGCAAAGTAGTCAGAGAATTCATTTCATTTGATGCGAGCTTGTCCTCTGACACACTGTTGCATTTATTAACGATAAGGAGACTGAGCTGTACAGCCAAATCCTGGAAGTGCTAATAGACAATAAATTAGAAAATAAATACAGCATATTGCCAATAGACGATTTATTCTTCCACTTCAGTCGGCAAAGTTTGAAATGAAATCAGTTAAATCCAATGACACCTAAGCCTTCCAAAGTTTTGCACTTTTGAGTTATGCTTGTTGTTGGTTATTTGGAATAAATTTAATTCCAATTGGGTGAATCGCTTGTTTAATTTTCAAACCAGCAATGGATCTTAATCAGCGCGTTGAATAAGTTTAAGTTAATTCAAGGAAATCGTTGATAGCGTGCTTGTCAGCCAGAATGTTAATTGTTAGGTGTGGTTCGCAGGAACATTTTCATATCCTTCTAATAAGAAAAGTGATTGAAAAGCAGTTTAATTATATTTGCAGTCGAGTGTTTCTGTGAAAGGCTGGATGTTAAACAGGTGCCAAGAGTAAAGAAAACACAGGTGTTGCTAATAACATTAACGATGGTTCTGCTCTGTTTAAGTGTCCCAGTAAACCATGACAGTATGACAGTGAGCCAGCATGAACAGTACCAGGACCCCGAGATGGAAGCTGCTAAATGGAATCCAGCCATTATTAATTTGATTATTTATATCTTGCGTTTTCCCCACTGTGACGTCCTCTATGACGTCCACATTAAAAGGTATAAAACAATGGTGCTTTTTAGGCACTTTATAGCAGCCGTCAAGCTCGTAAATAAATGCTATTATTAAATTTTCAGTCGTTTTTCATAAACCTACAATTCAAATAGTAATTTTCCCAGATTCAAATAGTCAGCTTTGGTAATGTGCTTATTCAGTTTCAGACCACTAATTTCAAAATTGGCAGTAGCGCTAGAGGGAGAAAATCCATATGAGTGATAGCGATGAGTGTGGTGGCGCCACATTTGTCAAAGTCGTGTACATTATTTAATTTATTGAGAGGATATGAGCAGTTTCAGGGTGGCCTCGGTGAAAACAAATGGGTTGATTAAATGGTTTAGGTGTAACCATGGAGAGAGAGGAAAACTGACTAAACTGATTTGATTAGAAACTTTGCATTAATAATGCAGATGTGCACAGGCTGCTATCCGCTCTGGGTAAATGTCCACTTTAATTTCGTTATACAGTTGTACATATGTCACTGTGACGCCGCTGCAGTCTGACTCAGTCTCATTATTAAATCAGCAACTGCATCTTTTTCCTCTGCGCCGGGACTCACTGGGGGTTTGACTTTTCCGACAGGATGTGTTGTGGTCGTGTCTTGGTGTACTTCCATGTCACCTGTCTTGAAAGATGTATGGTGCCTCGTACTGAGGGAAATGAGCCTGTGCAGATGGGTTCACATGGGCGCTGCAAACACCTGAGAAATAGCTGCAACAGCCAGTACGTTTTTGTTGATCCCGCAGAATGTCTCATAAATCACTTACAGGTGCAGCTGTCAGCAGAAACCGCTGAGAACACTGAGATCAATATGCAGATCCATCCATAAAATCCTCCTAAGTAACTCTTCTCCTTCACTGTGTAATCCAAGAATTCAACATGAGTAGCTTGTCTGGTTGTTTTTCTATGGATACATGCAGCTTTAGCAACAGCAGGAGCGCTAAGAACATTTTTTATTTTCCTGTCTAAGTGTGCTGGACCACTGTCTCTCTCCCAAGGCTCTTCTCTGCCTATTGTGAATCACTGGAGAATCAAACACAAACATACACACGTGCGTTGCACCTAACAGCCTCTGAGGGCCATCAATGTGATGAGAACCGACAGACGTACACTGATAATCCAGCCCCTGCAGAAGGTCAAACTAATTTATTTGATGTAACCTAGTTTCGCCCATATTTTTAGGGATCAATGGACCATGGGCTGGATGTGATTGGACTAATGAAACTGCCAGTAAAAATCCAGAGTTACATGCTGATGCTGTGAGCGAAAGGGTGACGATCCATACACAAATATTATTTTAAACTTAATCATTTTCAGTCCCTAGCATTAGTTAGAAGTTGAAAATAATCCCCACAGTTTTCAATGGGGTTCCGCCTCAGAGCTTATTATTTGGATGTTTTGTTTTGGACCGCTCGTGGTTCTGGTGTTACACAGCATATTGCTCCTGCATATTTCAGCGAAGGGTGCGGCAGAAGGAGCTGGGCCTGTGTCATTGACTCATCTCATTGGCAAAGAGCACTACCACCCTACCTCCAGATCCTGTGGTGGCCCACATAGCCAGAGTCGTCTGATCCAGACCGTCGTCAGCCAAGCTGCAGCACTTGCAAGCCAGCTGGAGACGGCAGGGCCCTCGGGGAAATCAGTGCCAGAATGCTTGGAGACGGGCGAAATTGGCTCGCTGATTAGTCACAGAAAGGACTGTGTGCTGACTATAAGGGGAAAGAGAGAGAACCATTGAGCATAAATAGCTGGAAAACTGTTGATCGTACAGGTCTTTCTGTCATACCCATTCTCCTTAATGATGTGTTTGCACTTGGACGACAGGATGTGTCATCTGGTCTACCTCTGTCTGAAAAAATAAAGCTGTTGAGCTTAGTTAGTTTGGTCAAACTGCTATTTTTAAAGTTCAGGAATAATCGTCCAAGCACCTCTTTACCCAGGATGACATCATGGCAGCTGCTAAGATTGCTGGTCAACAGCAAAAAAAAAGTTATAATTTTCATTACGTGTTTACACCAGCCTGTAATTATAAGAAGAGGACTGATACTTGTTGACAAAAAACAGATGCTTCAACAACTACAGTTGGCTGTGTGTGTTGTAAACCATTGATTACATTTTTATAAAGTGCTTATAAGTACTAAATGACTTCATTACCTCTTTTTTTTAAAATTTTGATTAGTAATTTGCGTCTAATATGTTTTATTTTTGTTTTTCCACAAAAGTCCATCCATCAACTAGCTGAAATTTCTTTGAAAATCGCATGAACTCCTTTCTCCTTGAGTTTTGAGCTGAGCTTAAATTCTGCCTAATGCAGAATACCAACAACTAAACCAGTTCCGGAGAGTTGGAAGTTCTGCAAGAGAAAAACATTTCCTCTTGATTATCCACTAGGTGTCGCTGTTATTACACCCTTCCGTGAGAGACTCTGACTGATAACTGAGAGTTCCCAAAATAAATGCATCAAAATTAAATACACAGTCTGCTCATGTCTGACTCAGTGGCTGGATTTTAATGAGACGACAGCAAAATAAGAACTCCGCGTTAAGCTACTGTTGTTTTGTTCTTAGGCCGCTGTGTAATTAGCACATTAACAAAAGAGAAACGCTCTAATAGATGTTGGGACGACAGATATGCTGATCCTTTCCACAGCAAGCTGTTTATGAAATGTGTGAATTAGAAATTACAGCGGTAAAAAAAAATAAAAGCCCCTTTAAATTGGCTCTCTGTCCTTGCATATTTATTTGCAACTTTCTAAAAAAAACTTTCACAACAATTGCCTGACTTCATTAAATAAGCAGACTGTGAAGCATGGTCACACGCCGTTCTCAGAGCGCTGGATATTTTGTCCTGGATCACAGCAGAGGCGCGTCACCGCGGGTGGGCGTGGCTAACCGGGCTGTATCATCCGTTACGTTGCAGCAGAGTTACAGTCTGACACGAGAGAGGAGCGGAGGGACCGAACAGCTGACCACCTCGCGCAAATTTAAACCGTGGGTAATGGAGAGCACTGAGATCTTTTTGTTCACCTTCCTCGTGTCGCATTACCTTTTCAACATCCTCTTCATCTCGTGGCTTTTCATCGCCGGTACACCCACAGACCTCACCAACTATGGATTACCTAATTGAAGTTGGGCCACCTGATCCTGTTTGCGCCAGGACAACCGACCAACAATAGAGTAAGAGAAGTCGTTATGGACAGTTGTGCAAATGGTGAATTTCCTGCCCAGAGAACTGGTGTCAACAGCAGAGTTTCAATCTCAGGATACCACATCCATTTGCGCGTAAAGGACGCGGACGGAACGGTTCCACTTAACGCTGCCTGAAATAGTCTGCGCTATGTTTTAGTAATTATGGGGGAAAGCTGTAGTTAGAATAGACTGTGTGTTTGTGTGACTGTTTGTTTCTGCGGGCTTTGATGAGAGAGTTGCGGCCAGTTTTTATTGCGCGCATACCAATTGTGCGCTGCAGTTAAGCCGCTCCACTACCACAGGCTCGGAGGAGGACCAGCAATCTTTGACAGTCAACAGGCCTCACCAGCAGCTGAAAAGGTTTCACAGAAAATCCCTTTTCAAGCCCTGTAAGTTGAACTTCACTCCATCCAAGAGAGGTTTTAAAGCTGCATCCAAGTGCACCTGTGAGGCAGGAATAAGCCATGGCTTTACCAGATAGTGGCATGTCTGGGGAGGAAGTACCCTTTCCAGAGATTATAGAGCTCAACGTTGGTGGCCAGGTGTATATAACCCGCTATTCTACCCTCACAAGTGTGCCAGAATCCCTGCTAGGGGAGATGTTCAGTCGAAAGTCAGCCAAAGGATTGGCCAGAGACACCAAGGGTCGCTTCTTTGTGGACCGCGATGGTTTTCTGTTCCGTTACATCCTGGACTACATGCGGGACCAGCAGCTGGTTCTTCCAGACCACTTTCCTGAGCGTGGACGTCTGCAGAGGGAGGCTGAGTTCTTCAACCTGCCTGAGCTTGTCAAGCTACTGGCACCCAAAATCAGCAAGCAGAACTCCCTCGGCGACGAAGGATGTCAGAGCGACCCAGAGGACTCCTCACCTGGGATTGACACGGCCCGTAACCTCAGCTCCCTGGGTGCTGCTGCCGCTGCCTGTGCCAGCCTGGTGCCCGGCGCCATGGACAGCAAACGGTCCGGGTTCATCACCATTGGCTACCGAGGCTCTTACACCCTGGGCCGTGACAGCCACACCGATGCCAAATTCCGCCGGGTGGCACGGATCATGGTGTGTGGGAAGACCTCTCTGGCCAAAGAGGTGTTTGGGGAGACGCTGAATGAGAGCCGTGACCCCGACCGACCCCCTGAGCGCTACACATCCCGCTACTATCTCAAGTTCACCTTTCTGGAGCAGGCTTTTGACAAGCTGGCTGACGCAGGCTTCCATATGGTGGCCTGCAATTCCACAGGAACCTGCGCCTTTGCCCACGAGCAGACGGATGACAAGATCTGGACCAGCTACACTGAATATGTGTTCTACCGTGAGTGAGACTATCGGCTTTCTTCCCCCCCCGGCCCCCCATCCTGTCTCCAAGTGCCCCCTTTCTCCAGCCTCCAGCCATCCTGTCCTCCTTGCTCTGATGGCCTCTGCACCAGTAGATGTACCTTAGATGTTGTGCCCTTCCATCTCTCTCTGCAGCCCATGAACAGTGTCCCAGCAGCTGCTTTGACTCTTCATAACCTCTCTGCAGGTTGAATCTGCAGCCCTTCCCCTCAACCCCAGATCCACTCCCCCTCATCCTCAGGTCCGGCTTTTGCCCTTGCTTAGTTGTAGTCCCCAGTCCTCAACCACAGCAACCCCACAGCCCTCCCTGCAGAGACCGATACCTTCTACGTACGTTTTCCCTTTTGTACTCTGTATATTGCATCTGCCTTGGTGAAGCACAATACTGAATCCAAGAGCTAATTTTGTTAATTAAGCACCCCGCTGTGTCTATATGACTATTGAACCAGTCATAGGGGCATAAAAAGGAAAGGGCTTCAAAGAGTGGCCGTGATGTACATTGCTTTACTTGCCTGCAGATCGGACTCTCTCCTGCTCCTCTGAACTAAATTACCAAATAATTGGACATCTTATCAGCCTTGAGGGACGTGAGCAGCCCCAGCACAAGAAAGAAGTGTAACAGAAAAATGTAATTTTCCTCAGTTTTTATCAAATGTGTCCCTTGTCCAGTACTATGTGTTTTGGAAGGTGCCATACAGTAGTTTACCTTTTCAGCTGTTGTTATGAGTGAGTGAGGGTTGCGATAATACAGCCACATGCACAGTGGAAAAAATGCATTGAAGTTTTTTTTTTATTTTATTTTGAAAGGGAACAGTAGATTGTAGATGAGTGGATTTTCCTTTTAGAGAAAATGCTGTTTGTGTGGCAAACAAGCAACAGGCTTTGCTTTAAAAAAAAAAAAAAAAAAAAAAAACAAAAACAAAAAAAAACAATGAAA
>JAQFJA010000026.1:9633817-9666193 GCA_029874485.1 Naso brachycentron | reverse complement strand
ACGTTACATGATTTGGCTACAATTACAGCCGTTCACGGATTAACACCTTCTGTAAAGTTTACTAAACTCATCCGTGAACAAAGGACAACAAGTGAATCGAAAGTGAGACTTTTATTCCCCGGTGTTATTATTGCGCACTGTTCACTTATGATACTAGGCGTTCCCCCAGTGGCTAGCATCAAGCTAAGGAACTAGCGCATATGGTGGCTAACAAGCTAGCTAGTTAGCAAACAAGTTGAAAGTTTATTTTCAAGCCACTTCTCGAAGAGGTCTGTACCTGGCCCGATAGCCAACCACAAGTTACCCTAAAAATTCTACTATGTTCTAATGTATGTCTTATAAGTGGTAGTTTGCTGTAAGAATGAAATTTGAAGGATTTTGCGACTTACCGCCACTTGGCTTTCGATCTCTTTTTGCCTGGTATAGTCAATCACAGCCGCATCCGGGGAGCTGTCCATTACGTGAAAATCGACATACGGAAACAGTGCAGACTGGTAGTTGTAGTTTTATTTTGTGACGGTCGTTTGTGCGACACTAGATGGCGTTGTTAAGCTGTTTTGCCTTCCAATGATTTTTTTTTCCTACTTCCAAGTGGCCTGTGTTGAAAACGACACAAGACAGAACAAAAACACTAAAAGTTAAAGTTAACGGCACCGGTTGGCCTAGAGGAAGGTCCACTTTTGCACATTTTGCAACTGCAATTATGATAGAAAGTTAGCGTCTGATTGTCAGAAAAGTTTGGTCATTTGTCTGCTAATTTTAATAGTGAATAGCTTTCATTTAGTAGCATGAATCTCTTGGTAAAAGCCCTGTATTCATATATGTGGGCTACAGAAGCAAAATATAATAAGCCACAAAAGTGAAAGTCTACTCATGCAGTATGTCCAGTTTTAGTTTCACTGATGCATTAACGTGTAAACAGTATTTTGATTAAGCTGGTCAAAGTGGAGTTAAATGTTTATTATTTTTCATGGTAAGTAGCTGTAACAATGCCTCATATTTTGATTGATCTTGTATGTATTTTGTATGAAAAATCTTAATCTACAAATCTACAGCTGTCCTTAAAAAAATAAGTCAAAAGTACAATATATGAAATTAATTCCCAAGTATGAATATAAAGTAGTAGCCTAGGTAATGTATATACTCAGCTAAGATATATCTACCTCTGTTTTTGTAGAGCATTTGAGTAAATGTACTTGGTTACTTTCTGCGGAAAAAGTTTTCAGTCACTCACAAATCTGTGCCAGGGTCGTATTGAACTGTTCAACTTTTGACTGGAGTTTGGCAGGGTATTTTCCCCCACAGTGAGCACCATTTATGTCTTTCTGTAATGCAAAGGTAATATCATAAAACTTTATTTTCCATGAATGTGACCCTTGGCCACCATAATAAGCAGTTAAAAATACATTACACCTTGCAAAAACCATAGGTTGTACAGCCTAACCATGTCTCTCAAATGTGACAAGCGTGAAAAATGACAGTGTTCATGAACCTTACTATCCATCTAACACAGAGTGAATGCATGTCTGCCGACTGGCTTTCTGCGCTGACTTTTCCCTTTCTCCTTGACTTGCTACAGTCTCACCTTCAAATGCCACAGTGTGTCACTGTATGAATTACCCTACATACAAACAGGCCATAAACAGTCCTCTCTCCTGTCCCCTGGACCTCATCCGCTCTTGGGTCAGCAGTGCTCTTAAAGCCCATACATCACTTGTTCACTTTCAGACAAGTCATTATTCTGTCTACGCCAGTGCTTTCAGATCAAGGCAGAATACACGGAGGCAGCTAAAAGAGGGATCACTTTATTTAGGCTACTCAGTCCTGCACCCCTGGAGACCTGTTGATGATGTCACCTCCATACACTGAGGCAGGTTAAGAGGCCAGCGCTGACCGACAACCACACACTCAAGAGCACAAAGAAGCACCGGTTTATTGCTTTTCCCAAGAGGTTCTGGCGTCACTGCAGCCTATAAAGAGAGAATTCACACTGGGACCCTACACCCACAGTCACCCTCTACCCCAACCCTTGCACCCCACTATTCTGCCAGGAGATTCCCTGGAGGGTCTGTAGCATTTCCATGACAACAGGCGCTGACAGAGATGGGGGTGACTGTGTCAAGAGATGCAGTTCAGAGAGAGGGAGGGAGAAAAATGAGGGTGACAGGAAGACAGGACAGCAGGATGCAAGAGCAGCACTCGACGAGGAAGAGTGGGGACCTTGGAAGTGGCAGCTGTCAGAGTGCGCGCCTGAATACAAAACTGAGATGATCAGTTGTGAAAATATGTATCGACAACCCAGACAGGTAACTTTAAATACATCTGAAAAGCCTCTTTCCATAAGACATACACCAAAAATATTCAGATCACCATTTTTATTCATCATCTCTTGTTCATAAATCCACATAATACAGGGAATAACAGCCAATGCTATTCAATAAAGTTATAGAATCTTTTGACATAAAATAAAAATGAAAAACATTTCAGTAATTATCTCCTCAAGGCCTCGTCTTCATTTTGTAAAGTGCATCAGAACGATGAGGCCTCTCAACAAGAGGACGAAGAGTTCATTATTGTACCAAGGTCAGTTCAGACTGTAAGGCAGCCAGCTGTGAGGGTCACAGTATTCAAACATTTGGACAATCTTCTACATTAAAACAAAAATGTTTCCATAACAAATAGATTTCAACTTTCCAAAATTGCTATTTCTTTTTTTCAAAGCACACTTGTGTTGACTAGGCACACAGTAACTTGGTTGTGTTGTACAGACGTCGATTAACCTGTTCTACAAATGAAGAGCTACTCTAGGATGGGTATTCTTGTGTTGTCCTATTGCCTGCAAAGGACACAGACGAGTGTAAAAAGAGGTAGGATTTGGAGGATCTAGGACTCTGGTATTGTTTGAATATTTGAGATGAAGTGTCCCTGACGCTTCCAGTGCAGCTCCCTCTCACAAATGTGGAACCGAAGCACTCAGAACTAATCTGTGAACAGATGACCTACAGCTAAGACCAGACCTGACTAAAGTCTCATTCTCTTCATGAGCACTTTGTATTTATGTGACTGAAATGTAGAAAGGCATCAAAAAAGTAGGACGTATGCACTTGCATCACCTCCACAGTGGCTGAGCTGCAGCAGCTCGAGGCATTTTGGGCCCAGGTATCCGTGAAGCTGTGGGGATTTTAGAGCTAGCAGGAGAGGGGCTTGTGCTTGTTGTCTTGGCAGTTTTGTTTCGGGCTGCAGATATGACAGCTGTGCGGATGGTCTTGGCCGTGGCGGAGGACGGACTGTGAGCAGTGCGAGGCTGGGAGGGTGCCTGAGACTCAGAGTTAGGGGCGACTCGTTTTGACACACGGAGAGGGCTTCCTCTGATGAAGGCTGGCTGAGCGCTGCCTGAGACCTTCTCTGGGACAGATTTGTCTGAGGTCCTGCGGGTCAAGGTTGGCTTTCCAGGAGTCTGTTGCTCACTTACAGACCTCTCCCGTGTGCTATTACTGCGTTTCACCTCTGTCTGAACAACAGCAGGTCGTGTGACTGGAGATGAGCGCATGGATATGCTGTGAGGGGCGGACAGCCGGCTGGCATTGGGTGGGTTAGCATGGGCTGAGGCTCCATTGGAAGGCTCAGTTTTGGAGCGCACCCTGGGAATGCCTGTGCTATTAGACGGTCCTGTACGTGACGCAAGTCCTCTTTTGGCCCCTATTCCACTCCGCACAGGGATCTTCATTGTTCGAGCCTCCTCCTTTGATGTAGGAGACCCTGGAGTTGTCCCCTCTCGAAGGTCAACATCCCTCTCCTTCCTCCACTTGGAGCAGAGGCTCGGAGCAGGTCGTGGGAGTGGAGAGGTCGGGGGTGACAACACATCATACGATCGGAGTCCTTTCACCAGAGTGTGGCACTCCAGTGTTTCACCCACACGAGAGTACGACCTCACCGTCTCCCTCTCAGGACAGGGCAGGTCCGAGTACTCCTCGGGCTGTGATTCGCTGAACTCTGGTAGACTGGAGGGCATCCAGTTCTCCTTCACAGGTGTGGTGGCTGCTTCAGTGTTAGTGTGCTCTGTTAAACCTGCATCAGGCATCACAGCACTTACTGTTAAGGCGGGCTTCTCTGTCGGCGTGTCTTCCTCTGGAGCATTTACAGATGACTGTGATTGACTATCAGATTTCGGATACCTTAACGACGCAGCCCTGGTTTCACTATGAGACGGTATTCCGCTTGTATGAAGAGAATGAGGTACAGACTCAAAACAAGAGCCATTAGATTTACTCTGAACAGGGCGAGCACTGTCTGTCACCGGCAGGCCAAATCTATGTCTCTGAGAGGAGGTCTGACTTTTAACAACAACGACAGGTGCATTAGATGATGTAGCAGCAGAGTTTGTGAGGGAACTGGGTGAAGATTCAGTGCCACTTGAAATCATGTGTTCATGTGAAATCTCAGCATCTGTTTCACGTCCTTTTGCCTTTGATTGGCCTGACAGCAAATATGAAATGCTCTCAGGCCCGTGTTGCTTGACTGTGAAGCTCCGTCCATGCTGAGAATGACTAAATGTAGCAACGCGCGCTTCCTGAGCTGCAACCATTCTCCCGTTAGCAGCTGTGCTTCGCTGAGACCCGCTTCCTCTATCCTGAGCAGGTTCTTGGTCAATGGGTGAACATGTGCCATCAGTCTCTGGGGAGCTACAAAGCACAGCGGTGGTCTCGTGATCCGAGGAACTGTTGGAGTGATAACTGGTGGATGTCGGGCTGCTGCCCAGCTCAGGGAAGCTCTTGAGCAGGGAAGAGTTATGACTGTCATTTTGGAGGTGATGGGAAAGTCTACGGGAGTCGGAGTGTCTGAGGCTCCTTCGACTCCAAGTGTAGCTCAGGTTCTTCTCCAGGAGTTTCTCCAGCTCATCTTGGTTCTCCTGAGTGTGAGGCTCTCTGGCGAGGCTAAGGCCCAGGTCCAGCCCCGTGCAGACAGCCAGGGAGCGACGCTTCTCCCCAATCTCACGCTGACGCTCCAGACGTTTCTGCTCCTTCAGCTCCCGCTCTGCATTCTCCTGTAGAAACACAAAGAGAGACATTTATTTTTCAATGACTCTTTGTGCTGAGTTTTTTTTTTTTTTTTTAACAACATGAGTGATTTTTTTTAAACAGATATCTTCAATGATCTGACCTGGACAGCTTTTTGGAAGCGGTGACAAAATGAATGAAAGACCCTGCAGGCCTCCTCTAGTTTGAAGGTGCTGTCATCTTCACAGAAGAACTCCACCAGAGCCTGACTAGACATCCTCATGCCCTCCACCTCATCCTCCGCCTCCTTCAGACGCTCCTCCGCCACCTGCACACAGGCACAGTTTGTCACCTTTTTAAAACCAGTTCTCTGCATTTTGACTCTTGTGCATAGTAATCCCCCACAGCGGTTGTTAACCGTTAGATGAAGTTTAACATATTACAGACTGCGTTTTATACCTCAAGGAAAGGTTGTGTTTGCTGCTGAATCTCTGCCTCTGTCTGAATGTTTGCCTTGAGGGCCGCTACTCTGAATTTTAACTTGGATAAGTCCTCCAGCACAGACTCTTCACACAACCTGCAGAGAAGGGGAGGGAATTTAATACAGTTATAATCAGAACTGCACAAAAAAAGCTGTGTAACCTGTTACGAGAAAGGTCTCAGGACAAAAAAAAAGGGAACATATAAATGCAAAATAATCAAGAATGCCCAGGAGTTTTTTTTTTCTAATTCACTGACTTGAGTTCCATCATTTATACACCAAAAAAAATGCAGTGCATGATATTCTTTCCATTTAAAACAGAGCGAGGCTGGTCGTTCCACGGCAAAAAAACTCTCCAGCAGAGCTTTAATATTGGCTTAGAGTATCAATGTTGTCATGACCCACTTTAACTCACAGGTGGGCGTCTTGTTCTGATTCAAGAATGCAATAGATTTACATTATGTTTGTTTTAGCAGACTGTCGGGGTGTGTTGCTCTTATTAAGCAGGGCTTGCATGTTCTCAGACACAGTCTCTGTGGGATCTGATGGGTCTCTGAGTTTAGGGAAGAGACTGACCTGGAGGCGGAGCCAACATGGCCTAGTTGGCTGGGAAATGTCAGTAAACTCTGGTCCTTTTTCACAGCTTCCTGCGGAGACAAACACAAATGATTATCCAGTTATTGTTTCGAAAGAAGCAACACGTCATTTGTGAATGTTGATAAAATCATATGCTCTGTGGAGCAGTCTGGCTTGAGGGTTATGAGAGGCTGCTGTCCTCTAAATACATTGTGGTCAGACACGCTAGACGGGTTCAAAGGATAAACAGATCACTTTTTATTTATTTTCCTAAATCATACATGTTTTAATGCATGTCAGAGAATATCAGTCAAATTGAAGCTGGGCTGTGTTGATGTTTTAACTCAAAATGTATAGATTTTTATGATCCCGTGTTTTTTTCTCATTTAGTTTTTCCTTGCCACTGTCGCTAGTTGCCTGCTCTTGTGGGATATGCTGTCAGTGTTGCTGTTAAGTCAATGTTAAATGTGTGAGGTCAAGACCTGCTCTCTATATAAAGAGTTTTCAAACAACTAATGATATCATTTGGAGCTATATATTTTAAATTTACTTGACTTTACTTTTTGTGCTCTCAGGGGAAAATCAAACTTTTGATTTATTTATTTAAAGGACGACATTTATCTGCTTTTGCATATTAATTCAATTTGTGCAAAAAAATGTGCCACAAAATGCTTGAAATCAGCAATACTGGCATTTTTTCACAAATAACTTTACACATAATTTACATTCTCTTCCTACAGTGACCTCATTTTAACAACTAACTCACTGTATTCCTGTTATTTTCTTCACTAGTTGTTGGATATTAATGGATATCCTCTTAATCCACCTTAAATTCAGATCTTACCATGGCTACAAAATGCAGGAGATTCATGCCCGGCTTATTGGCTTTGGTGTCCGCCAGTTTGAGCAGCGATGAAATGCGGAAACCAGCGGCATTCCCTGCATATCCACCCTGAGAAGCCACATACAAGGTCAGAATAACACGTACGCTCACAACATGTGACAACTTTAAACAAACAACGATAGAAAACCCAGGTACGCAGTCAGAGTGACGTCCCTGAGCACACGCCCAGACCCCATAGCGTCTGGTGTATTATATGAAGATAAAAAGGACCGTCTCTGCTTTGTCAGGTTCAAGAAAAGAAAGGGAAACAAATAAAATAAAGAAGCACTTACAGCATTCATGTAGTTCCCTGCTTTCAGCACCAAACGAAGGATGGAGTGTAGTTCAGGACAGCTCAGCAGTTCTGGGAGAGTCATAGACAGAGAATCAATAGTGTCCCTCAAGGTAATAATAATGAGTATTAATGTGACTGCAGTGGACATCGCCTTAAAATGAGTCAGCAACTTTGCTTTAATGAACTGACACTCAAGATGACTGGTGAACCAAACTTTAAAAAATACTAATAGCGATTTCCCATAAATAAGATAGTTAGTCTGAAAGCTAACCTTTGTATTTGCTTTCTCTATCCAGATTTTACCACTCCAAGCTAAACAGAGCATTTCAAAGGACCAACACAGAGCTCAATCTTTATAGTGGTGGCGCACACGACTCCCTGCTGCTGACATTACCTCTGGCCGCCTCCCTCAGACATCTGGCTGCCACACACAGAGAGGTCACAGCAGGGTCAAACTCTTGTTGCAGGATCATGGCATCCAGACGAAGCCGAAAACTAATGGAAGAAGAAAGAGAGGGACGGACGGATGGATGGATAGGGGTGAGTGAGGACAGACACAAAAAGGCTCTCATCAATCATCAGTTAAACAAACACATGCCATCACAGAGTAAAGCGTGCGAGCAGGACAAGTGTCACACACACATAAACAGGAAAAAGAGCATTTGAGAGCCATCAGTTGGGAAGTACTGAGGATATTTTTGGTAATTGTATCCAGTCTCGGGCTGCGGGTTTACCTGGGGACTTCCACCAACAGCAGGATGAAAAGATCAGGCTCGCCAAGCCAGCTCCGCTCCCCAACGTACCTCCTCAGGCGGGACTCCTGAGAGAGAACAGATGCTGAGTATGATTAAAAAAATAAACCTGGAATACTAACACTGACATGTTGTTAACAGACAATCCCAGTATCTTTAAGCGTGGCCTTTCTCCGGAAACAGACCACATCATACAACACGGTGTAACGGCAAACTTTTGATCATCCTAACCAAAGCCAGATGATGACTAAGAGAACAGGCAGGGCAGGGGAGGAGGGCTGTGACTGTTGTATTTGTATGCCAAAAAAAGCCACCTTACCTCCTCACTGTCAGGCAGCAATTTGCAGAGCTCCGTGAGCTTCTCCGCTCCGTAACGATCCCCAGCACCCTGCCTGACATCCTCAACTATCTCCTTAGCAGGCCTGTGGAAAAATACACATTTTTGGTATGACATCATTGTTAACATGTGATGAGGTTTTCCACTTGACAGAAAGCATGACACTCTCCCCCTGAGAACACTCATGTTGTAGGCAGTATCTCAGCTCCTAGCTCTTTGTTTTGCCTTGATCATACAATATTTAGGCTTATCCCACTCTTATCAGTCAGAGCGTTGGGGTGAGAGGGCTGATTGACGCCACACTGGCGACACAAAGTGGCATATCCACTGGGCAAATAAAAAGCAGACGTGCGGGGGAAAGGCTTTGGGGATGTCAAGGTGAAAGAGTAGAAACTGAACTGATTGTTTGACCTCTGACCTACTTCCTCTGAGTGACACATCTGTCCTCTATTCCAGCAGCTTTCCATTATCCTCTCCCCTCCCCCTCGCCCTCCCCCTCATCCTACAGCCCATCACACAGGCTCACGTGCACGCTACTGTGCATGGCTTTTATTCCCTAACATCCTTTCTTCATTTATAGCTCAACATTCATATCCATTTTTAATTGTCTGACACACACAGTTCAGGGCCGACCCCATCTGACAATACAAAACCATATTTTGTTTAAACCACGCCCACATTTCAGCAGTAGCTTCAGAACAGAAGCAAATAAGCTTCCAACGAGACAAATGTTTGTGTACTTTCAAAACCACTTTTACATAATAGCTTTCCCAACAAGTCTTGACAGATCTGGTTCGGGAATAAAACCGCACTTCAGTTGAAAGGTTCACGATTGAGCCGCCATTGACATTTTAAGCACACGTGAAGGCATGACAACACAGCCACTCAGCACTTGTTTTCTACGTCTTTGTATCAATATTTCTACATGCAGATGTTTTCTGGGTCACAGTTTTGAACATCAAAACATTAGTCATTATGGTCCAGACGTTGTTCTTTATGTTAGTGTGCCTTAACGATTATTAGACAGCCCTATTCATTACAAGAGGTGCAGCTTGTTTATGTCACGAAAACATGTAAAACAGGCTTTAGGGGATGAATGACTACTAGACTGTGCACACCTCATATTAACAGGCGTCTGGGTGACCCGATCACAACTGGACAGCTCTAAGTCGGGTGTAAATGCACTTAATGGGTCTCTAACGCATCTTGAGATCTGATCGCTCAGACCTCCTCCTTCCGAAGTAGTCCGGGGCACGTGTGGTCACATTCATTTAGAAGGAGGTACGCGAATGCGTCCCGGGCCACATTAAAGGAGTGCCTACACGGCTGGCGTCCTCCCAAAGTACACACAAAACACACTGTCTGATGTTTATGAAAGCACTGTCTGTCTCAACTGATTTGACAAACATCCGCAGACTCCTTTTCAAATCATCCAACTATAGAGGTGTTGAGTGAAGAGAAATTTAATAAACTTTGTCAAATGGCTACAGTGATTTTTTTAATTATTTATACGCCTTCTTGTAAATTTTGAATTAAAGTAAATGCATTCTATTGTTTCTTTTCTTACAAAAACATCAGTTTGTCACTGTACCGGCTTGTCAGGTCTGTTGTCTGTCTTTCTGTCACTGTTTCAGCTGAAGTTTTTCTATTTAAAGTAATGTCAATTTTTACAGATACAGTAAACAGGAGCCAATACAGGCTACTTCTTTGTTGCTCCCAGAGTCTCTTAAAAAAACTGCAAACTTTGTGAAACACTGTCTAAGACAAATTTGCATTAATTTGGGTCTTCTTGTAAATTCAGCAATTATTGTACATAAAGTTACTTCTTCGTAAGTTTGAAAAATGTGTCCGTTTGTCTCAGCACGATGCTGCTACTGTTGCTGTTTCAGTTAAAATCAACATCACATCTGGTCTTCACAAACAGAAAGGGCTGGTTGTTATTTACATACAGAGCAGCAAAGTGAGATCCAATCACATGCGGTCACTCCAGACACATGTGGAGACACATTGTAATGCCGAGTGTGAACTGACGTACTTAGAGCTGTCCACTTGTGATGGGATCACCCAGCATGTATGTTAATACCACGTCTCTGACAAGCCACCAGTGGGGTCTCCCTCTCCAGGGGGGAAGTCTTCACATTAGACACTCTTTAAGAGTGTCAGCAGGTGTCAACTCTGACTCCTTTAACCGACCACTCACCCACCACTCCTCTCCAACACCCCCAGCCCAGCCACTCTGGCTGCACCCTCCCCTGCACCTGTCCCCTGCAATATATTTGTGTCCCCTCCTAGACTCTAGACATCCTCTCTTCACACTTCTGACGAAACCGGCACACACAAAGACACCAAACCAGCTCTGATGTATGGCCACACACTCCGCAGTTGAACTCAAGTGAAGTACTGCTCCCCTGGGCACAATCGCACACACTTCTGTTTCCTGCTTTTAAAGCTGACTTCACTTTTAAATGGTGACCTCCAGCAAGTGTCGACAAAAAGGCTCAAAGCTGAAATCGTTCAAGTGCATCAGACTGTTTGGAATAAGGCTGGAACTTACAGTTATCTTTGTTTAGTCTATGAAATGCCAAAAAATAGAGAGAAATGTCCAAAACAAGTCCTAAAAGCTTGTTTTTAAATGTCTTGTTTTGTTCAAGCAAATGCAAAAGCCCACAGATATTCAATTTACAGCAATATGAAACCGAAAAACAAGCAGCAATTTCTCATGTATCCACCAATTGATCAATCAACTAATCAGCTCTAGTTAGGAATGAAGAGGCTTACATCTTGAACTGGCGTAGAAATATTCCAATGTTCATACTGCGTTTGGAGTCCAACAGGGAGATCTGCAAAGAGGAAAAGAAAAGGACAGTTAAATGGAGGAAAAGTGCAAAAAGTCTCACTAACTTCATACATGGCTGAAAAACATCACTGTCATCTGTGATAGCTCTGATCTGACCTCCTCCACGCTGTCCTGGGGGGATCTGCTACGCAGCAGAGCAGACCTGCGCCTCAAGGTGCTGGTTCTGTCCTGAGGCTTGCTGTCCTTCTGACCAAACAGCTCATCCAGAGAGTGGAGGTCTATTGGGAACTCGTCCTCGCCTGGGGCCGCTCCGCTCCAAACGCTTTTCCTCCCCTCGACCTTCTCTTTGGGGATACGCTCCCAGTTCAGCTTCCTCAGCCGGCTTCGACGGGCACTGTCTGCCCGACTTAGTGGCGAAGTGGAAGAGGAGGACGCAGGTGGAGGTGGCGGAGGAGGAGGAGGGGGTGGAGGCGGTGGCGGCGGAGGTGCTAGGGGAGGCGGGGGAGGCGCGAGCAGCACGGGACGTGAATCCATGGCTGTCACTTCCACAAAGTTGGGGGCAGGCTGTGTTCCATGAAAGGCACGAGGTTCCTTGATGGCCACAGACAGGTTGATGAGCATAGAGGCTGTCTGGCTTTGAGTGGAGCGGTGATTGTGGGTGAAGGGTCCGCTCCGTCTGCAGTGACGTCTTCTGCAGTCTCCAGTGAGCTCTCTAGTTCAAAGGTCCTTCAATAACTCCAGCCTAAGAAAGAAGAAAACAAAAAACTGTTATCTCAGACATTATTGAGCACATAAGGCAGGAGATCAGTGCTGCCTCGCAGTTTTGCAACAGCTAGCCAGTCATGCAGTTTTGACTCAGGCCTATGACCTCACCTGAGCTTGTCCGACACCTGACCTTACTTCTCCTTTCATTAGCATGACTCCAGAGCATTTACTGATGTAACAAGTAGCTGGACCTGAAAATTTAACCTCTGGCTCAACCTTCCGTGAAAGTTCAAGGCATCTGGAGGGAAAGTACTAGCTGAACGAGATGAACTCTCCCCTTTCCGTCGGCTGTTTGAACATCTTGTCCCGTCCTGTTCAGTTTCACCTCAATGCAGGCAAACACACCTCAACCAACCTCTCCCTTTTAATTAAAATCTATGGAGACACCACAGGCAGGGTGAGATGCACAGGTAACCACCAAGTAAAGAAATATAAGGGGCCTGCGACTTCACAAATCATGACTTTCAATATTCTCCCTCTTGTTATGGGAAGTTGACATCTGAAAGCTCGCTGCACACACTTGCACCAGCAAGTTTTAAACAGGATTAGTAATGCAATTAGGAATGAGTCAGAGGCTCAGGTGTCTGGTTCAAGGGAAAGTCTTTAATCATGACATGGCTTTGCGTTTGGCCAGCTCACATCCCCCTCGTCCTTCCTTCGCGCTCTGAACATGAATCACAAGTTTGGGGGGAAAAAACTGTGCAGGGATGCGCTTGATCGCCGAGCTATTCCACCGCGCGCCGCACGAGCGCGCTGCGGAAAACTGCCGCGGGTGATCTCACTCAAATTATTTAATGAGGTCTGTGTCTTGACAAGCGAAAAATCATTTTCAAATTGTTGCTCAAGGGCTGTTGGGAAGTACTTAAAGTTACGAGGAAAGCGTGTAAACAAATCTAATAAAAAAAAAAACCCACACACACACACATAACATCATTTGTCATTTGTGATAACTTTTTATGGAGATTTTATGGAAGTTTTCCACGTTAACGTTTGATTTAAGCTGACAAAATCGGGTCACATAACATGATGGTACATGTATGTATATGTTTTAGCTTTTACAGCCGTTAAATAAATCTTTCTTATTGAAAAATTCACAAACATTGACCGCGTTAATTCTCATATCTGATTCAAGGCGACTCAATCAAGTTATTTCACTGACCTGCAGCTGACGACTCCACTCCTTCGGTGATTTAATCCCACGAACACGAACGAGCACCAGCGGGTTAATTTTTTATCGGAAACTTCATTAAATTTACGCTTCCATCCCAGGTTTTGCTCTGCTGTATCTCCTTTCTCCCGGTGACTTGCGCCGCGGTGCTCGTTGCAGTCCGCTTGTCGTTCTCAACTTGCGAGGAAACTTCCACACAGTCCATCGGGAACGCGCGTGCCGGCGCGCACCCGCGCTCTGATATGCCGTTTTGTATCCTCCCAGTTTTCCCATGGGCGTTTTTAGTTTTTTCAGGTGGGAGTACACCAACTCTACTTCAGGCCACTTTGACTTGACATGTTGTGTTTGATTCTTGGTGATTTACCATGTTTACCATGATAAAATCCTAACATTTAAATGGTTGCATTTCTTTAATCTAAATGGCACTGATACTTCATACAATGCTTTTCAACCATATTTGCCAAGTTCAGATAATATTGCACATTAGGGCTTGCTGTCAGGAGATATTGATAACATGATAAGTCTCTATTTCAGGCTAATCATCATAGTAGCCAGGACTCTGATCTATGATTGGTGCAGAAGGCCTTGATCAGGCTCGGCATGCTGTTGAGAACCTGAGAGAGGGAGTGGACGGCTATTACACATGGGAAATGATGTCCACATCTCCTCCCTGAACCAAGAACAGGGCGCAGATGAAAGCCAAGAGACCAGAAGTCCCTCTAGGGTGCTGAAATGGCCCAGGTGCTGGGATGTATATCCATAACACAACCTTTCATTCGAGGTGCTGGTGCGCTCCTGGCCCACGTCACCTGGTGCTCTCGAGTCCGGCTCAGGTAGCCCTTTTCACAGGCCACGCTGACAGGGAGTCGTCATCACTTTGGCTTTGCCGTAATTAGGGGGTTACGACCCCAGAGATCTGGCTATTGTTGTGCCTGTGCAGCAGGGCATGCACTCGTGCCAGAATAAACCTCTCTCAGGAAACTTCACTTTCTTTTCACTCACTCACTTCTCACAGTGCATTGCACTTTTGAGAATACAAGGAAATGCCACTGTTGAGAGACGGCAGCTTTATAGTCTATAAAGGACCTGAACAACCCTGCACAATTCCACATATTATGCCAGCATTCATGCAACACGGACCTTGGGACAGTGATTAATGAATACTAAGGAGTTAACTTGGCATCGGCCACTTGTTTCACAGAGAAGGTTAAATTACAAGGAGACAAAACAGCCTGTGATGTGTTTACAGGCCCACTCACAGCCGGTCCCCTTTTGCGTAACAGTGAGCGTCAGAGCCTGTGCATCACTTGGCCCATTCTTTAGTGAATGAATGTTCATGAGGGTGTTCATGTGTAAGATTTGTGTGTGAGCCCGTCACCAATAGGAGAGAGAATCCATGCATTTGAGGTTAACTGTTGCTGCATGGACACACAATGGTGAGAAACAGCAGTTTTTTTCTTGATCCAGTATTGAAGAAACCCTCTCAAACATGGTGGATCATAAGTGTGACATTGCTTTGATGCTCTGCGGAAACCCGCTACCTCTCCCCTCTCACTGCAGAAATAAGGATTAACACATGACACCCCAACAGCAGCAACTCTTTAGGAACTTGGAGTGGCTGCAGCCGTGCAGCGAGTGTTAGCCGTTCGCCATCTCTGCGTCTTAATCTTGCTTTGAAGTCCTCGAGGGGGTTACGTAAAGGTGAACGCCATTAGCTCCCCCCTCCCATTACTTACACACATAATCACTGGTGTCCACACACACACACACACACACACACAAGTGGCATGGTTTACACAGGACTTTTTGTTTCGGTGATCAAATTCTATACAATGACCTCTACTGCAATTGGCTTTTCACACTGCAGAAATGGACCCGGATGCAAAGAAATCAATACAATAGATTTTTTTTGCCCAGATGCTCCATTTGTAAGGCATGTAAAAGTGGCTGTAAACCTATTCCATGTGAAAATATTGATAGAACCGTATGGGGGCTCAGTGTTATTCCGCCTATGGTGAGTCTGGTCTGCCTCCTGGGTCTCTGCCATTTCCATGGTGGAGTAAATAGGTCAGTGTGACTGTGGCTCCGTGGGGGTATTAAACACAAGCATAGACATAGTTTGAGGGTGCGTGCACACACCTGGATCTGATCCCAGACTGGGACAGTAGGTCTGGGGAGGTATTCCTAATCAAATCCAGCTTCCTCAGATCTCTCTTGGTTCCCCAGCTGCACTCAGATCACGTGCAGTTATCCAGAACAGCCTGACAAGGATCTCTGGCTTTGGTCAGACCGCGGGCCTGATAAGGAGAGACAGACAACACAGACACACTCTTACTCTCTTCTTCCCAAATTCTCTCGCACACAAACATGCACTTACTCATACATGGCTGCTCCATACAAGAGAACCTAGAGCATTTTAACTCCCACACATACATAATAAATGATAGTAAAAGACGCAAAGAGAGGCTTCCGCACACTGGTGCTGCACAATGTGACTTTTGGGGTTCAGAGACAGGTCAGTGGACCATGATACAAACATCATGGAAGCAGAAAGATGAGAGGGCCGTGAGTCAAACTCGAGCCTAAAACAAAACAAGCCTTAAAGAGCTTTCTGTGGAAGCTTTCACTTTTTGAATGTTTTCATCTGTTTGTCAGGAAAGGCAAGAAGTTTTTTTTCCCTCTTTGTTTCCATCCCTTTTTAAGCCTCCTGTGCATTGATTGTTAAAGAATTTCCACTATGTGCTTTTGTAACAATATTGGCTACAGCTCCTGCTTTTATTATCGATTCAAAGAGCAGACGAGGCAGTCAACCCTTTACCTCTTTGTTTTTGTAGACTGCCCTCAGAGCGGAGCAGACGCTTTACCATGTTTACCAAGCTGTCTCCTTTCACAACTATTGTAACACTGGATCCGCGTGCACACACATGCATGTCTCTTGTGCTTGAATGGAGAGGATGCTTGTGGTCAGTTGTCCTTGCGTATTGTGCATGTGTATGTGCTGTGTTTTAACTAAACTCAGCAGGGTGGAGGTGAGGCTGAGGTGCTTGCGGTCAGTTGTCCTTGGGGGTGGGGTCGGCTCTGTTTGTCTTTGCACATCTGGCCACTAGAGCCACTTCCGACTCCAATTAGGATTTCCTGAGACTCAATAAAGGGGATTATTGGCCTGCAAAAACTCTAGCCTAGACTCTCCCACCCTCAGTTCTCTTCCTGCCCCAGCTGCTACGGTCATTACACCAGTCAGACCTACAGTTGCACCCCACTAGAGGCTCACAATGACACAGTGACATGTCGTGACACTGACAAATCTGCCCTTTTCTTCGCCTTCTTTTCTTACATCTCATTTTTTTGTAAAATGTACGACTCCAATCACATTTGTTCCCTGGATTAGTTTCTCATCATATGTGAAAGGAATCAAACGCCTCATAAATGATGTCAGTGAGGCAATGGAAACTATATTTCTCTCTCACTGGCTGATGAGAGACCACAGGAGTCTGTATACAAAGCTGTGGTTGGGCATAAAGCCCTGGAGCAGAGTGTAGGGGAGCCAGGCTGCGAAGACAGGGGGTCCTGGGCGTCTGCTTGTGTGGCAAGAGTGATCACACAGTTAATATTCAAAGGGCCGGGTCTGTTGTAAAGAAGCCACTAAATAGAGGTTGACAAAGCGCGTCGTACAAACAAAGGCTTCTCCCTAAGTAGGCTGTGTATATAGCACGAATGGCATGAACGAACGGGCTTTGCTGAGGTGGTCATGTATGGAGTCTATAGTGAGTTATTAAAGCAGGGCCCCTGCTTTGCTTCCCCACCATCACAGTTAACTCCGAATCCCACCACCCATTCTTCATTTCGTGCACCTCTGGCTTGATACGTGTTTTCAATTTTGTCACAAGATTTTGGAGTGTGAGAGTTCTGAAAGTTCAGCACTTTGCTGCTTGAACTGGCTGAATAAGAACTGCATTTTTTTTTAAAATTTTAACTGTAGTCTATTTCAGAAGTCCTTGCAATTAAATAATTCAGATTATTTCCATTTGATACCATTTGAATGTTTATTGTAACGTCTACGTGCTTCTTACTGAGTAAAGCCCTGCAAATTCTGTTCTACATCATCACACACACAAACAAAATATGCATGTAGACACACACAGACACACACACACACACAGTTACTTCAACCATCTAAACCTAATTATTCTCCCCCTGCTTCTCTGTGCCAATCAGTGATGTCACCCACAGAGACACAGTGAGGCTGTTGGCCCGGTGCCTGAGGGTGGCCATGCTGGCAGGGAGGAGAGGAGAGAGGAAGTTAAGAGAAGATTAGCAGTTGAGAGGTTAGCAAAGTAAGAAAATGAAGGGGGGACCCCCAGAGTTTTGGCTGGCCCTTGTGTTGGGGCTGCAGGGATTAACCAGCCTGCTCTTCTGCTGGACCAACAGAACCCATCCTCCTCCTCTCTGATCCCCCCTTGGCTGTGATAGACCTTCAACCAACACATTTAAAGCTGAAAGGGAAACACGGAGTAGTTATGAGGGCCAGGCCCTGAGGGGACTCCCTCTCGGATTAACCTAGCTGCTACTCTCTTCCCAGCATCTTCACTGGCATTCACTTGGCCTGTGCTGAAACCCATTCATCCATACTAAACTGTTGCATAACAATGCACCCGGTCTTTTGGTGCAGCACCAGAGCTGTGGGTAAAACAAGGCAGCCTCGGGCCCCCCAGAGAACTCATGAGCCCAAGGCCCAGTTTCTAGTGTTGTGGTTGAAGCTTGGGAGGCTGGAGCAGTTGTGTGAGCCACTGGACATTTGGGGCACACGTCATAGTGCAGGCAGGAATTAATGAGTTGAATATGTTGTGTGATTGGTTAAAGAAATCATTTAACATCTTTAAGTAAGTGCACCTAAGGTTTTTCTCCCAGAACTGATGAAACTCTATATTTCTGTTAACCAAACCTATAAAAGTTTTCTTTTCTTTCTTTTTCATTTATTTATTTATTTTTTGCATTGAAAAAACCCTTTGCTCTATGCCTTTGCTGATATTAAATATGCTTAGATCTTTGTATATGCAAATAGTATCCAACTCTAACTCCACCAACACCTTCACCACTTGCCTAACCTACAGCTTGAGCATACCAGCTCACCTTTGACTCTGCTTGTCAAACACACAAATATCATCTTGTTTTCTGTTTTGCCAGCTACACAACCCCAATTCATGATAAGAATAAGTCAGTCATGCTATTAGTAAAAAAGCCAAATAGTGAATGTACAGGGTAGCCTTCAGGTTAATGTATCAGGATGGTAATTTATTGCTCTCTACAGCATTAGAAATGCAACCTTATTATGTAACATGAGTTTTTGGCTTGAGCATGTTTTAATGATACGGAAAGCCCCACCCTGCAAGTTGATGAGACTGGTTTCTACATGATATTTTGTCTGAATGCATGTTTTTCAGATTGTCATTCATACACTGTAGTTTAAAAGCAGAAATGGCCAGCCACTGCTTTTAGATTACTGTTCATTTTGCTCATAATATGTCTTATCACACAAAAACATGCCATAAACAAGTTAACTAGATGAAATACTTAATTTTTATTGCAGTGCGTCTTTAAAGCAAGGATCCACGGTGATTTTAAACCTGGCAAAAGCAACCATCTCCAGTAGCAACAGCAGTTTTCATTAGATTTAGAACGACCAGAGGATCTCAAAGCGTTTAGTGGAGAGTGGCAGAATAAGGGAAAAATGACTTGATATGGGTCAGAAAAATGGGAAGACAGCATGGGGTTCATTCTGCTCTCTGGAAATCACGTGCAAAGCCTCTCTCCCTTCCTTCCTCTGGCCATGACACAAGAAGATCTGGCATGTTTGGCAGAGGGAGAAAAGAGAGTGGACAAAAGGATGAGTGACCAATGCAGAGTTGCGGTGGCCAGCTGAGTTACTTGGTCAAAACCCAGTAAAATGGAAGGACAGGCTGTTGCTAGGCTGTGCTGTGAGACAGAAAGAACACTCTGGCTGATGTCATTGAAAGAAGCAGGCTTCTGTTTACTCACACAGATATACCACTTAAGGGGCACTGTGATCACCACCAATTAGCATTATTACCCACTATTACCTCCTATCAACCTCTTTGAGCCTTCATTAACCACTTAACTTGTTGAAGGAGATCTAAAGGACTTACCAAGAGGGTAAGAGAGAGCCTAAACAGACGCAAGTGATGCGTGGAAAAAAAAAACAGCGCACATGGAAATTTACTATAGCCGCGTTGACAGCCAAAGTACTTGGAAAGTTTAGTCCCAGGAACTACTGAGAGGTTTCTTAAGCCTGTTGTCATTTGTTTTTCCACTGTAATCTAAAGACCCATGAAGAAAAGATGAACTGGTCTGCTTACATCTGAGGAAATGTCAGCTGTTTGATAGGATAAGTTTGGTTTCTCGCACATTAAGCCTTATAATATGAATATTCACAATCATATTCAATGTTCCATGGCATTTATTATGACGAACGGTGCAGTCCAGAGGGCTGGAGCTCATTGCTGATGTCACCGCTAGCTGAAAACAGTGCAGGAGCAAAGCTCTTCATATGATCATAAATATCCATATTATAAGGCTTAATGTGCAAAAAAACTGAACTACACCTTAACTTCTCTACCAAGGACTTAGTTGATAATTCTGTAGCTACATAAAAACCAAAACACTTTCTATGAAGCCTGTCTCTAAAATGCATTATAACACATTATGAACGTACATAACACATTATACACATTATGAACACACTTACAGCCTAATGTGTTATGGATGGTTATGGTTATGATTGGGGGTATGTTAGGGTTAGGGTTAACCGTAACCCTGCTTATAACAATGATCATGCATCACTACAGGCACATTTTAAAACATTATAAGTATGTTAATAATGCATTATAGATGCATGCTTTAAACAAAGCTACAGGTGGCTACAGATTTTTTTAAGATGGTGACATGCAAGCCCAAACTGCATAGTTTCTGTACTTTTTGGAAGTACTACTCACCAAGCAGGGACTTTTTTGTTGTTATTGTTTTGTGAGGGGGTGGGGTGGAGGGTGTTAAAATAATGTCCCCGAAAACTAATTAAGACTACGGTAGAAATGCACTGAGGTCTCTTGTCCCTGGAGACAGTTTCTGCTGTAAAAATGTGGCTTTTGCCATAATTATCTGAAAATGTACGGCATCTTCACTGAGATTATGTGGTTTTAAATATTTGTATAGCTCACACAAATGTAACAATATTTACACTTTATTCAACCTACACCCTATTTTTCATTTTCACTAATGACATGACAGATAACATTGACTTGTTTGTGCACACAATGCTTTAGAAAATGTGAAAGTGGTTTAGATTTTCAGAATGTTAAACAGGGTGTCAGTTCAATGGCCTCTCTGTCTTTGACAAACAAAGCAATACACACCAAAATACACATAACTCATACTTAGAAAAATTCACACCCCCTTTTCTTCTTTTTATCCCTCAATCCATAAAAATAAATGATAACCAGAGTGTGCAGGACTTTAGACGGATGAAATGACAATTACAAACACTTTTATATTTTTTATCTCACAGATTTTTTGAATACCTTTTGGAGAGACATATTCTGTAATGGAATATGGATGCAAATGTATCAGTATGATGGATAACCAAGAGTTATTTACCTTACAGAAGACACAGTCAATAACATATGTAAAGGAAAACTCTGGTGATATTTTTCTTTTTTTGTAGTGGACAACAAAACAAAACCCATAATCAGATCAGAATCAGATTTTTATTTATTTTTCCATTTTTTAAATTTCCCATTTAAGTGTAGGAAATTTTCAAAAATGAAGCACTGCAGTTTTGGTTTTTACAATTTGAACGAAACGTGCTCGGGGATGAATCCTACCAACAGGTTAGTGATGTCAGAAAGTGAACAGCATGTCATTTGGTTTGACCGCTTTAGAAACACCCTCCTCTCAGACCCTTCATCAAGCAGCTGGAGTCTGTTTCGTCATTAATGAATGCTGTGTATAGTGAGATGTATCAAGAATTACGAAAGTAAAAAAATCTAGTGGTTATCTGCTGTAAATCACCAGTGTGTACATAGTAGAAGTATTGCCCTGCCCATTGATAGGTCAGATAAACAGATCCATGCAACGCTTAGACTCCTCACGTGCACACCCCAGCAGCCTCTGTCTCTGTGTTGAGAAAACATAGGAAGGGCTCAAAAAGAAACAGGCTGAAAGGATTATCTCAGGCCGGCCATAAACAAAAACCAGAGAGAGACGGCAGAGCGAGATAGAAGAGAGAGAGAGACCCAAAGAGCAGAAAGCAAAAACAGAGACAGAAACAAGAAACCCATTAAGATCTATGTGTTGATTCCCTAGAGGCCAATGTCTTGTTTGAAGAGCCCTGAGGTTAAGGTCAGAGGTCACAGGTTACGCTCAGAGGTTATCAGAGACTGATAGGGGTTAACTACCATTGTCTGAGCAGATGAGCACTTTTATTGTTAAATGCATCAACTCAGTGAAGTCATTCAGGGGTTAAAATCAGAGTTCAAACCAACATCCACCCACAGACATAGAGTCTATGCACACATATCTGTGCATGTTAACTGTACATTGGCTGACACACTGGGAAATGTATCGCATGTTGCTCTGGGTGTGGTTGAATGTGGAGCTAGGGTGTGACAGGAAGTCAGTGGGGAGCAGGGGGAGCAGAGGTGTTGAACCCTGTCATCCTGTTGTTACTGGTCACACCTGTCTGTTCCCGGAGAGTGTGAAGAGTTAACAGGAGGTGTTTGTATATTCAGACCATTCAAATCCAACAGAGAGGAACCGCTTAATTATACCATAGCCCCAATAGGACATGGAAATAACTCATTTTTGACTCATCTAAGCGCCACAAACAAGAGTACAAGCAGCAGCAACAGACACAACAATCGACCCCCCCACACACACACCAACCTCCAATACACACACACACACACACACACACTCTTATACACAAACAGACACTTGTGCGAAGGATAATGGCGGGGCTCTTGTTTAACGCCTCCCTCATTCAGCATGCTGGGGGATGTACTACAGTGCATTCTTAATGGTCTTCCAACTGTGACCTGAGCAAGAGGTGTGGAGGAGCAGGAGGAGGAGGAGAAGAGAGGGAGGTGTTAAGAAGAGAGGGAGGGAAGGAGGGAGGGAGGCAAAAAACAAAAAGCTTTGGCTCAAATCTTTGTCCTTATTGGCCCAAGTCCAACACTTTTTTGTTTGTTTATAAGTTTATTTGCACATTTTTGTTGCCTTTGTTTGCGTCATTCATCAAAATTGAAAAAGTCTGTTTGTTCGTACATTAAGTGCATTTGATTGAGGCTTATTTTCTGTGCTCTTACTTACATGAATGCTTGTCTGTAGATAGTACGCATCAGAACAGCAGTCTCTACACTCAGCATACTCCCGCAACTGCCTCTGTCCATGTAAGACATCCCTCTCAGCTTCGCCTTGGCGTCATCATTGTGTTGCTTCTTGTTGCACAGGAGACCCTGCAGTGAATCCAGTGCATCTGATGCTGATCTCAGTCATCTCCAGTGACCCGCAGAGGAGTTGCATATGAGACACGGCAAGTCGTAATGCCCGGCTTTTGCTGGTGCTGTGATCGAGCATAAACAGAGCACGCCTGATTACTTCCATAGGAGTCAGTGACAATGTGGGAATCAAAGTAGAGAAGAGTGCCAGTATGTGGCACAAGAGAGCTGTATGGTTCAGGGGCACAGATCTGGGCACAGAGCGGGGCTTTCTTATGAAGGCCCTTTGAACCCTGACTGACATGGAAATTTCTTTGAAGTGCCGTCCGGTGAGGCCTTAACTCCAAAGCTGGGGTAACATGTTGAAATGGATCCTTTGTGTTCTCACTCAGGGATCACATATGTTCAGATCTGACATAGAGAGAACCATAGAGGGTATTCCCCCCCGCGTGTCATGCCCTGTTTGATTTTTACTGATCAAAGTAAGATGTATGGAGGAGAGGCACATATGAGGATTTGTAATGACATGTTTGAGTGCCAAAGTTAATTCGTAGCCTATTTCCCCCCAGGTGTTTGATATGAGTGTTAAGTCAGGGGAGGGGCACACATTTTGCAGTCACAGTGCTCCACATGTCATAATAACAAAGTGCTCTCATAAAAATAGCAGCTTACCTAAAGGGTACTTATTACAGCTGACAGCAATGATAAAGTCTGTCATGCAGAGCATTGTTATCCTCCGCTCTTACTCTGTCAGAACAGATTATAAATAAACAAACGTGACTATTTGCGATGAAACAAGTCATTGAATACTTTTATCACAGTATGTAACAGTCCCCAAGCACACTGGGAGAGGGTAACAATTTGCAATATCCTGCACAGTTACAGGACTTCCATGTAACCATTCATCCAGTAGTCCCTCTTCCACTCCCAGTTCTCCAGGTGCACTGGGCAGGTCTTTGCCAAGCAATGCTAATTATGAGTTTGCTGGTTTCAGCATTGTGTATCGCACAAAGGGGATTTGCTCCAAACCGAGGTCATGCCGTAAGGTCTGCACCCACTGCATATAAGCTGCCATGTCTGAATTGCTATTTATGCCGCTATATAAGTTTTTTGTCTCTCTAATTATCCTAAATAATAACAGTGACAAACACAACAAGCTGCCAGATATGAATAAATGAAAACCGGACATGCCAAACATGTCCATACAATAATAGATAAAACAGTGATTTATGTGTGTAAAAATGTTTAAAACTGATCATTGGCAGTCACAGCTCTTTATAAAGGATGTTCAAACACAGATATACTGTCATAACAAGGGTTCAGTCATCTCAACTCCCCATATGAATAAGCATATAGTTCTTGTTTGAGTGGTCAGCCTGGATCCCGTCCACACTGTTCATCTACTGCAAAGGAAAAAGAAAAAGAAATCACTCATCTGGACTCTCCATTGTCTTTAGCTAAGTGTTTCTCTGTTTTGTTTCGGTCTGAAAATTGCACCACTTCAAAGTGACTAAACATTTGGGTCAACATTTGTTATCTGTCCTCTCCATGCTGTTGCTGATATATTACGTTCTCATTTAGACTTGCTAGAGCAGCCAACATCCTTCAAATTCCTCATGTGGCTGTGTTTTTCTCCTATTTTCAGTAGAAAAATAATGGCCCTTATCTGGAACAAACATGTTCACTTGCTCTTGAGTCAGTGCTTCAAACTGAGCCAATATCCATTTCTTAATGTACATGTACTTCCCCTCTGGGGACTGTGCAGGGCTCTCCCATCTCAGAGCCTCACCCGACAGCACGCTGGTCCAACAACAACATGAGGGCAGGCCCGTGAAATCAGCCTGTGTGTTGCCTTCGATATCTCACATTTAGGATTAAAATAGATAAATACTGACCCCACCTAAGACACAAGCGATTTCTTGGCCGAGTTGGCTAACGGTTGCTAGTGACCTACATTAGACAAAATGTTAACAACCATCCTCCTCTCCCAACCCATCTTTTGGACTTCACCTAAATCATGGCAGAAGTTTAGCAAATTGAATGCTTATTCCTTGAAAGAAAATGCTTAGAAACGTGAGAATCTGGCTGTTCAGGGTAGGAATAAGATCCTTCTAAGCTAAACTTTGAGGTAGCTATAGCTATTTCACAATCCTATGCTAGCCAGCCTGCAACTGATTGCTAAAAGTGGTTGTCTAGCGCACAGCCTTTGGTGTAGTTTCTTAATTGTAGAAATTCTTCAGTAACAGTAATAACTTAATGGAGCATATTGACATAAAAAACAATAGACCACATTATTTAGCATTATCTACACACTCAGGCATCACTCACTACATCATTAAGTCCTGTATTTAATTCTTTTATAGTTTTTTTTATCTGTAAGGGGATGGTTGGACAACGTCTCATGTCAGTGAGCTAGCACACATTTTGTTAGCTTTCTGATCTGACCTAATGGGATGCTGAAATGGGAAAAAGAGCCATACTTGCTGGTATCAACCTGCCTCATCAGCCTGGCAAATAAAATGTAAATATCTGCTCTGTGGTGGAGTTCATTTTCTGAGCTACTGCGCATTGCAGTGCAAAGACTACTACAAATTACAAACTAAGCCTCTCAACAGGTTCACTGAGTGCTTTATAAACTAGATATTAATATGCAAAACTATAGATGCACAAAGAGTGAGTGATTTTGACATGATTGGCACTTAAAGACTTGGAGTCTGCAACTCTGTGGCTGTAATGTCAAAGGTCACCAACCTATCCACTCCCTCACCGACCCCTGTTTCTGCATCAGCAACCCCTTGACCTTTCGCCCCTGCGTTTCCCCCTGGTTGGTCCCATCTCCTGCCAGAGAAGGAGACCTAGAACTGAAGAGAAACGGGTTAAAGATCATTAAAGAGTACAGCGCTCCTGATAAGAGAGTTTAAATCTTAGCACAACACCTGCGACTCTATGCAGAAGAACATTTCTCAACAGTTTTGGCTGTCACACAGGAGAACTATGTTCACAGGGTATGCAATTACACGTCTTCATGTAAATGTAATGTATGCAAAACACAAAACGTGTCTGAACTTGAACCCAGTGTAATATCCACATTGTTCTCACTTTTCATCCATACACTCAGCAAAAGTCCCCATGATTCCTGTAATTGTTTTGCAAGAGATAACACAGGAAAAAGAGAGGATGTAATCCTCTGAATCTGAACAGCTTGCAGATAAATAGAGAAATTTTTCATTTATACTGTGACTTTTCAAATAAATAACTCTCTCTATGTGAACCAGAAAAGCTTGCCCTGCGTGTACAGTAATATTAGAAAGCAGATTTCACTACACTCAGCTCTCTTGGTGACCTTTGACCTTTGCAGCCTCACCACCACAGCTGTGTCTGAATGCCATCCCACGCCATCTCCTTGCTGAGTAAAATAACTCTCTAACCAAGAGGACCAGTAGCTCACAAGAATAGTACAAATTATTTTCCTTAAAGAGTTTAATCTACTAAGGTCAAAAGGAAAATGCAACCAATTTATTTAATTGCTTATGATGTCTGCTAAATGTTTCAACAGGATTTTGGTTTGTTACTTCATGTAGATTTCATTTATCCAACAGGTTATGCTTAAGAGCGTGTGACTTTGAATGGATAGTGATATAATCACTGCCTGCATGTACCTTACCACTCAGTCTGAAGTTAGAACAGGGTGTTATCAGTGCAAATTTGAGGTGGCCGACGTGAGTGTTCTCTTGTTTGAACTACAGCCCTGCCTCACATAGATTTGTAGTTTTACTTGAATTCACCTCCCTATTTTTCATACCTTCAGTGAAACCAAAGTCATCACTCTGTGGATTTAGCCCCAAACTCTCCTTGTCATTTCTGCTGTGACTGACGTTTTACATAAGGAGGTCAAAACACCTTCTGTAAGGGTCAGCTCTGTACTTTGTCATTATGGTCTCACTGTTTATGTGTGTGCACAAGCGTGTGTGTCTGTGAAATTGTAACTGAGTATGTTTTATTGGGCCCTGCGGTGAGGGCAGTGGATGTAGTGGTTGACAGGCAGCAGTTACGCCTTTTCCTCCAGGTTCCGTCTCTGTTCCTTCCACAGCCAACCCGTTTCCGACCTATGCTGTGCACACACAGATACAGACACACAGAATAAACACTCCAATTGGCCTGATGAAATTGCGCATGTACATGCATAAAGTTACACACACATGTTCTATATTTTGTAAAAATCACTATAACGCATCGGCATTTTCTTTCAGATCCAAGCTTGCATATGGACGGACCAATGCCAGCTTGGGGTGACAATATTTACAAAATGTCGTCAAAACCTTTTCTTCATATGAAGTGTGTATTGAATCTTGAAATGAGTCCCAGTTTCCGCAATATTTCAACAGCTGTGTGTGTCACATAAACAGGATACCTAGAGAGGAAAAGACCAGGGTGGGAAAAGACGAAGGCAGGCCGAGATTGGATGTAAACTGTTCAACAATTGTATTAACAAATAATTGTACAATCACTGTTTGCACCACATGGGAGGAAAGGCAAATAAACGTACCCGAATAAGAAGAAGACTCCTGTCTAAACTGCTTTACCAAAAACTTATCGCTGGGTGCTGCAACAGCTGATAAACACAAAATGCTCACAGTTCAGAAAACCAGCTCCGTGCTGTTACCGCTTATTATTATTATTATGAAGCTTATCTCCTCAAAGTTGGTCTAATCCTTTATTGTGGCATAGTCTGCAGTTACATAACTTGGAACGGCATCAATAAGACAGAGAGGAGAAAGCTTTCACGCAGAGAGAGCCGTAGTGAGTCCGTCGTGAACTGTCAAGCTGAGGCGCAAACAAATGCAATAAATACAGTTCAAACACGTGGGCTTCCTCATGAGCTGCTCATGCAAAGTCAGCAAGGGGAGACCTTTGGTTTTAGGGTGAACAGTGGTGTATTGTGCCTGGAGCCTGGTGAGAGGCTGATTTCTGCTCTTTGGCAGTGACCTTCTCCCTGGACAAATTGTTCCCCCACCATGGCTCACAAGGTACAGTCTATTACGCAACCAAGTGGGAGGAGAGGGGCTAGACGAGGGGAGTGGGGTGATGGATGATACATTTTTCTGAATAAACGTTTTCACAAAGTGAATGACTTCTGCGTGAGAATGGGACATAACACGTGTCCTGTTTGCCCAAGGCTGGCCACAAATCAATTATGCTGTAACTGTCGATGGGGAGCCATTTGAATGATGCCTAGGAACCAACAAGAGAAACCAAAAGAGGCAGAAACTGCCAGGTGAATAACTAGCCCCATTCATGTGGAAAATATGTCTTTCATTTGATTAAATCATGGCGTGTGCGTGTTTCAGGCCTTCAGAGCAACATAAATCTCCCCACGTGTACATCCACCAAAATCACAGCGTTTATAATGCACGCTCCGTTGGTAATTATAAGGTTAACCCGTGACAACTATTTGTGTTTTTATTTTTAGGATGTAAGTTTCCACCTCCATTTAATCTTAAACAAACAAAGGGATAGGCCACAACAGGTGCTATGTTTACAGTGGAAAAGATGAGAGAATACACGGAAAAGTAGTGCACATGTTCCCTGTGGTGTGAAGTAGAGACGCCTGACTGGTGCCAAGATGACTTTTATTTTGAACATGAAACACACTAAAAAATTAAGAGAGTATAAAACAAGTGATGAATATCTAAAAGAACGAGTTAATGACTCTATAAAACAAACTACAGATAAGACATGGAGATAACTTTTTAAAGCAGACTTAAAGTGTTTTAACAAGCGAGTGAAAGCAAACATCACCCTCATTAAATAAATTGAAACAGTCTGAAGAAAGGAACTTCAGCTTGAAAAAGATATTTAGTGTGTAACAGTAAAAGTAATAAAAGACATGAAAGACAAATATCAAACATGTTAGTGGTCTTGCTGGTGTCTGGATCTACAGTCGCGCACAGAGGGGGAGATAATAACAGAAAAGAAAACCAAATGCTAAACACTCACACACACACACACACACGCGCCCACACAGGCAAAAAGGGAGCCTCTCAGATAGCCCAGGACCCCAGCCAGCCAGGGGGAGGCTCATCTAATCCGTCCCCAGTCCAGACATCCCGTCTCTGGGATTGCACGCTACTCGATGCCCCCTCAGGTGGATCTAAATGAGATCTGGCAAAGCTGGGATCAGTAGAGTTTTCCATCTGAGAGATTTTTTTCACAGGAGTTTTACTCCAAACCGTGGGAGAAGTCACGCTGCAGCATGCCTCACATCCAGTGACATCCTCAAAACACTACTAGAGAAAAACGAATCTGTTGAGCAATATGTGGGAGTCTTCAACAGAAATGTGGATCGGCATTCAGCCAGAGGTCGGTGATGCCATAACTGGTAAAAACTCTCATGGGGTGAATAAAAGCTAAGATCAGGCCTGGAGAGTGTGTCAGTCAGTCAGAGTAATTGATAGGAGAGACTGACAGCTGCTGTCATGAGAGGTGTCACCAGGTCCTCTGCACTGCCGCTCTGCTCCTCGCAGAGAGAGAGGAGGAGGAGGAGACACAGGAAAAAAGAAGCTAGCAGGCTGAAATGAGAGGGGGTCAAGGGGTCAAAGGGCCGACAGGTGATGAATGCAGAGATTTAAACGAGGCACCAGGCAGGCCCTGACACCTTCACTGCAAACACCAGCCCTGACCTGTCCTGTTCCTATTTCTGACACTGTGACACACACACACACACAAACAAGTTTGCGCAAGTATTCTTGTTAAGACTTTCAATTGACTTCCATTCATCTATACAGCCTAACTCAATCCCTCACCCCAGCCCTAACCTTAACCACTTTATGCCTTAGCCTAACCTTGACTTCACCTCAATTCATACCTTACCCCTAAACTTAACCAGGACCTCAGAAATCAAGTTATGCCACACTAGGACCGTTCTTTGGTCCCCATGAGGACTACTGGTCCTCACACGGTCAGTGTTTATGCCAGAAAAGGTCCTGAATAAGTAAAAAAACCAGCACACACACACACACACACAGAGGCTGAAAGTATGAAGTCACTTTGTTATATGTCCAGAGAGATGAGAATTCAACATAACTGCAAACAGAAACAGTTAAAAGCAGAGAATTTTTCTGCATAGTTGTGTTGTTCAGACACAACATCTAACCACAAAATGTGTGGCTATAAAACATCAATCGGCACCTGACAAATGTCTTAAATAAAGACCAGGAGCATGAATCAAACGGCTGGTACCTGGTGATTAACCCGGCTGGCTGCTAGAAGTCCAAATCTGCCTGCCAGCTTTTCTGCCAAAGTGTTTTCCACAGAGTGTGTTCAAAACTCATCTCTGTAAAAACAGGGACTGCAAAATCCTAAATCACAATCATTTAAAAGCTTCAGACATTTGAAAGTGACTAAACCTTGTCCCACTGTGTTAGTGTGTCAACAGACACAGTAGGTATGCTGGCAAAGATGCTTTTGAGGAAATGCCTTTGTTCTGTGCCTCTTCTCTGTCTCTCCTACAAAGTGGAAGCTTATAGTGGCAAATATGTGCATTGCTGCAGGCCATCTGGCATAAAAATAAAGAGCTGCACTCATGCAGACATGATGGTTAGCTATACTTTGCTGCCATTGACTTCATCTGCCTCTTCTTGCTTACCGTTTATTAGCAATCTCGTAAGCGCTGCCAGTTATGTTTTCCCCCATTACTGCGTTCTGTGTGAACCAGGTAACAAAATCAGGAAGCAATAAGTCTATCTACTGGAACTTCCTTCCCATGCAAGAGTTAATCCTGAAGTCTAGCAGCTGCAGGACTGGTGTAAACTGTACTATTGTGCAGGATATTTATTTTCAAAGGTATGAGTTATAATCATTATCTCGCCATGTCAGAAGCCACTACTTGGAAATTTAAATAGATGGTTTGTCTCATTTTATGCAAGAAAAACTGGAACTGGAGCTGGAAAATTGATTTGGAATAAGACCTCTGGAAAACACCAATAATGCAGGCATAAAAATCAAGAGGGCATATTGATCGGTAAAGTCTGAAACTGTAGATGGGATCTGAGGCACTTGGTTATGATGGCACTTCCAGATGTGTGCAAGTAAGAGAAAATTCACTCATTACAGTAACACACATTTGTCTTGAACTTATGCGCTGCTGGACATGAACTGCTTTCATTTATGAGCCTGTGAATGGAGCAAAAATATCAAACTAATGAACAAATAACTCCCCCTGTGTCCCAAAGCAACCCTATTCAAGTACTGGGCATTCCAAAACACTGCAACTAATGTGGGTCATCAGCTTGTATTGGATCTTATCCTAAAATAAATGGGCTGAAATAATTCAGGCCACTCATTTGGTAGCAGAATATTCAGGCCTGGCAGTTAAACAGCTCAACAAAAACCCCAATATCTCCAGGCTATGCTGAGATTTTAATAGCGAGTGGTCTAAATTGACCTGCGAGTGAATGAACCCCTTGCTCTCACGTGTTTCCCGAAATAGCTTGTGTGAAAGCAGGGTCTGTTGTGGAGAGCTGTCACTGACCCTTTAGGCCAGAGAATATGTGTTCGCCCTGACTGCTTTCCTAGTGACTGTAGCCTGCACAAAGATAAAGCATGTCAGATGCAATTGCCATAGACACGCAGTGCCCATGACATCATTCTGTGCACAAGTGGCCGCTAAGCAGTGCAAAGAGTGAGAGCAAAGGAGAAGAACGTGTGGAAGGGTAAACAAACCCTGCACCCTATGCATGCATTGAGCACACAGAGAAAAGCCAACACGGGCAATGATGTCAACCCCTTTCCCATAGAGCGACGATGGGAAAAACTTAGGGGCAACAGACAGTAGCCTCCTTTTCAACTTCTTCGGGACAGGATGGCACGCTAATGACTATGAATTTATGGGTCACATCCTTGAAGCTGACATATTCTAAAAATGAATGAATTGAGGAAATATCCCAATCCTGAGTCTAGTAATATCAACTGTTTGTAAAAGTAAATGTGATGTTGTCAAAATTCTTAAAGGTGTGCTTAACAAATTAATGAAGGGGCTCTTTTGGTGATATGAATGATTTAACAACTATCTAATGATTGAATACAAAAACCACAGTACAAGGGAATCCAATTGCAGACTGTGGAAGTAATATTTGTTGAACCTCTATAAATAACTTATAAAGCAACATTATGTTCAAAGTCTTTTTTTGCAGGGCTCCAGGATTCTTTCTTGAACAGGTTTACAGAGGTTGCCCTCTGCTGGTGGTTATAAAACTTGTATGCCATCTGCGCAATGTAAACAGAACTTTCACAGCCTGTCTGAATATCCTGGTTATAGGCCCATTTATTCCTGACCGGAAAACCTTGTTACTGAAAACTGTTAGGCCAAATGCATGTATGAGTTTGTGGATTTGTTACCCAATAATCAGATGAATGAAACAATGTACAGCATGTCCCAAAAAAGACAAAGTTTAAGCATTTAAAATATTTATAAGTTGTGCTCAGCCTCTTTGAAATAGCTGAACAAGCTAAGGCTCAAACTGGATCTAAATCAGCATTAGAAAATGGAGTACCACTTTTTAAGTAATCATATTACCTAATATGGTTACTCATGCAGTATCTTTGGATAGGCTATATGTTCTGTTTGTTTAAAAAAATGCATAGTTATGCATGTACCCTTCACACAACACTGTAAACTACAGCATGTTTGTCTTGTGTTCTTTTGGATCTTTTTTGCCTGGTTTGGACTATGTCGAGGCTTATTCCCAGAACACGATTTAGGCAAATAATATGTGGTCTCCGTCATTAACTCACACCACAAAGCTGACCATGGGCATA
>JAQFJA010000026.1:9605097-9615787 GCA_029874485.1 Naso brachycentron | reverse complement strand
ACTAAGGATTAGTTTGAAAATTACTGACACTGTCTTGGCTTTTCAAACAGCATAAAATCACAGTTAGGCTCAATTTCCAATTAGTGCTGTAAACAGTAAAGAACCTGTCACACATCTTCTCTGTTCAGAGGCACTCAGAAGCATTGAGGCAACTCAGCCTCTAAGCAGCACTGTTTTATTCCCCATTTTAGATCAACAACAAAGCTGCCACAGGAGAAGAGGTGCCACGCACGATTGTTGTGACAACCCGCTCTCAGTATGGCCTGCCAGAGGACTCCATTGTCTACTGCAACTTCAATCAGCTCTACAAGATTGACCCCCCTACTCTACAGATGTGGGCCAACGTAAGTAGACAGATTCTATAACTGCTTTAGCTGTTCTTCAGCTCTGCACTTTAAAAATCTAAAGTAAACTCTTCAGTCCTGCTGTTGGGGGTAAAAATCTGTTGTGAAACTCTCCTCTACCTGCAGATCCTGAAGCGTGTGCCCAACAGTGTGCTGTGGCTCCTTCGCTTCCCTGCTGTCGGTGAGCCCAACATCCAGCAGTACGCCCAGAACATGGGTCTGCCTGCCTCTCGCATCATCTTCTCTCCTGTGGCACCCAAGGAGGAGCATGTGAGAAGGGGCCAGCTGGCTGATGTGTGCTTAGACACTCCACTATGCAATGGTCACACCACGGGTATGGATGTTCTCTGGGCTGGAACACCCATGGTCACCATGCCAGGTGAGGACACCGGTGTGTTAAGGGACGGGCATAAACACCTGGGTTATCATTAGAATAAAATGTGTTAGTTGTTGTAAGAGTAAAATTAAGAAAATACTTACGTTGCCAATTAGATTTCTTTTGATAAAATAAGCATTTTTCAAACTACTTTCCAGCGAAGGCTGCTTTGTAATTGTAAAACCTTTTATTAAAGGTGAGACTCTTGCCTCCCGTGTGGCCGCCTCACAACTCAACTGTCTGGGCTGCCCTGAGCTAATAGCTCAGAGTCGCCAGGACTATGAGGACATAGCAGTGAAACTGGGATCTGATATGGAATAGTAAGTAAAATGCTCAGACTTATTTTGCAAAATATTTCCATCAGAACTGTGAAGTCTGACCTTTTCGTCTCCTACAGCCTAAAGATGATCAGAGCACGTGTGTGGAAGCAGCGAATCTGCAGCCCTCTTTTCAACACCAAGCAGTACACAATGGACTTAGAGAGGCTCTATCTGCAGATGTGGGAGCACCATAGCACTGGCAACAAGCCAGAACACCTGGTCCAGACGGTAGAGGCCAGTGAGAAAGCCTGAACTGGAAGCACACTTAATTTTTGTCCCTGACACCCCAACCATGTCCAAACCTTCCCACCATCTTTTTGTTTTTTTGTTTTTTTAAACCATTGTCGGCAACCTAGCTTGGAGTGGTCAGTTGCCACTCCAGAGTCTCCTTGAATGATTGTCTCCATTTCATTTACCATAAATGGGACTCTATTTGTAATGGAGCCTTCAGATGTACACATTAAGCCCCCATCACATTTGTCGTTGCATCACACATCTGCGTTTCCTGAGCCAGATCGAGCCTGAACCTTTCAGACCCCTCTTCTGAGACTCTTGTCCTAAAACATAGTATATTTGGTGAGCATGAGAGGATTGTGAATGCCCTGCTTCCCCCTTCAGTACTTGGATCCGTGGATTGTTTTTTTTTCTCCTGTTGGTGTGCATACAGGACTTATTACAGCTTGTGGAGGGAATGCCCAGTCGTCAATTACATCGTTGATCTATTTATAAATGGATTAAGAGTGTTGTGTGTTTTTAAAAGGACAATGTTGCACCGAAAAAAAATTGTATCTCTGAATTTAGTTGATCAGCTTTAAAATGCAATTGTAAAACAGGTTGCAACTGCAACTTTACTTTGTCTTCAGCTGTTAAATTACTGCAATGAGTAAATGTGCAAGCTTTGACGAATATGGTCTAAATGAAGACTTCTTTCCCTCACCAAATGCCAACTTTTATTAATTTTGCCATCAAACAAGGAATATCTTAAGTAGCTGTTGTTCTGTTTGATGTCACACTATGTTTTGTAAAGTTGATTGGACAAATCTGGACAGAGGGGCTTGATTTTATTGGAAAGGGCCTGAAATATAAGTTTAGCTGTTTAAATTGATCTTGTTAATTCACTCAATCCGGGAATGTCCTAGGTAAGTATTTTCTAAGCAGTTTTTCTTTTTGTATTGTCTGTTAACTGTATGCTGTCTATGATGCAACAAGGCCCTGAAAATAAATTGAAAAATAAAGAGATGGCAAAACTCTGTACTGTGTTTGGCACTCTGTTGATTCAGTTGTATGTAGAAGCAATAAAAAGGTTAAAGCAAACAGCCCTTGTTTCCTGGTTTTAAAAGCTGACAGTGTTTTTGAGCTTTTTGGCTCAATTTTGATGAATGGAGAAATGATATAACATTATCTGGCACGGGTGCTTACCATTGTACTGCTGTTCCTTTTAACATATTGGTGAGATGGAAAAGACGAAGGAGCATGCATTTTTGTCTTTCATATCTGTAAATGTAGCTGTATCAGAATTCTTTAGTTGTGGGAAGGTACAGCCTTTAAAAATAATACGAAAGTCAGTCAAATGCACGCCGCTCATGTCTGCTCATTACTAGAAAATCCTCTTATTGTCTTGTACTTTTTGTTGGACGTTAAAGCGTCTCATGAACGTCGTTCAGCGCCTTACAAACACCACAACCAACGTCGTTTGAAGCGCGCTCCGATTGGTCGACTGCTTTGTGACAACTTCCGGCGTAATGAGGCACAAGATTTGAATTTGCCTTCGCTTAGTTTAGTTCCGCCTGCACCTCTTCCCCTTATTTACAATAATAGAATTGCCTTTGGTACGTTAACTACATTTCTTGAATTAAATATGTTTTTATATTCTACGCGAGGTCCATGTAATGCGTACTTTACACCACTGGAAACCAATGAACCGCATTTAAAAAGCTAGCGTAAATCCAAGCTAAGTTAGCTAGCTATTGCTAACGCTAACATTTAAAGCTAGCTGCTGTGACGATAAGCTTAGCAAACGTTACCTCTGGTTGCTTTTTTTCGTAGTTTCTGCTTAAGGAAGGAAAATAACCGATGAAATGAAAGTCATTCATATTAACCATTAGTTAACCTTTGTTGTTTTATTTCACAGTTTCTACGTAAGTGCTGGGCGTGTACTATAAATGTTAAATGACTGTCACGTTGGCTTGTGTATCTTACCGTTTTTACACAGCAGAGGGAACCATGAATGAAGATACCTGCAAATTATTTGAAAGAGTTGCTCAAAAGTTGGGTTGGACTGGTAATGGAGGACTGGACAAAGCAGAGAGAAAGGTTTGTTGCGCACATGGTTACCAGCAGGTTACCGTAAAGCCTGAGGCACACCAGTCAAACATTCTCCAGTAAGAGCAAACATTCCAATTTTGGCAGTTGTCTGTCTGTTATAGTATGCTGAGGACCAACTGCCCATGGCACACTGATTAAACAAATCCAATCAAAACAGTTGACTGAAGAAATTACCTAAAATGCCGAGTGAAGAGGATATTATCTACTCTAGCTTAGAGACACTCCAGGTGCCTCTCTGTTTGAAATTGGCAAGACTGACACCACTGATTTTCATTCCAATCCAATACCAAGTAAAACCAAGGGTGGTATTGCCAATACTGATAACAATACAAATACGTTTTTGTTTAGAAAAGGGAAATTAAAAGGCATTTTATTAACCATGTTATTCATGGATATATTTCGCTTGCATATGAATATATAAAAAGAAACATTCATTATTTATTGTGCTGGCATATTTGTTCACATCAGTGTGAATAAAACATTTATTAAGGATTCAGGGAACACTTGTTTAAACATCAGTACAGAAACGGGAGTCTGGACAGATGTGAACCACTTTCACTTGGTCAGCAGCTATGATAAACATCTCCAGTGCAACTAATGTTACACTCTGTGTACCTGCATAACGCCTGTTAGCACCAAAGGACACTGTATTTAAAGTCTGTCTCGCTCTAGCAGCACCTCTTTAATCATTATCTTCAGTCCGCTGCTGCAAACCCTCTCTGTACTGTGATCGACTCTCAGGTAATTAACAAGGTTTGTGTTGTTGCCGCAGCACCTCACAGCCCATACACACACATACACACACACACACACACACACACACTTCAGCATGTTTTGGGAACTGAGAAGCTCCACACACGACAGTGCATGCTGCGCCTCATAATCGACATGCCTGTGAGTAGAGCCCGGCACGCATTTATAGAACCATAGTACACACACGACTGTGACAGGTGGAAGGAGAAGTAGTTCTGTCAAATGGCAATGCTACTGATGGCTTAGTAAGTTTTTGCTGTGTTCCTATTGTGGACAAAAATAAGCACACACCCCTAAATTAGCAAAGCTTGTAAATATCGATCTTTTTACATGAGAAACAATCCTAGAACAGAAATGTTTGTGATCAGCAGTATTGATATTTCTGTATCGATCCAGACGTCACTACTTTTCAGCTGCGCTGGAGACTGAAGGTGTAGTTTCTTGGTCTTCTCTCAAATTGAACCACAGCAGCACTACAGGCTGTCAGAAAAGGTGACACCGCTTATCAGATTGCAAAACACATATTATTGTGTCCTGTGGAGTGTCTTATGGTCACTTTGAGCTATGTTGCTATGGATATGTGCCCGAAAGCAACGCACACTGACCAAACTTCTTCGAACACAGACGAACAAAGATTGAACTTGTTGAATCTGATTGGTGTGCCTTGAGCTTAGGAAAGACCAGCTCACAAGCTTAACGTTATATGTAAATATAAAGCTGTAACCATTACTTTCTAACCTACAGCTATTTTGAGAACAGATTTAGTCATTTTTCAGTGTAATCGCCAAGCATCTCTGGGCCCAGCTTTTAAAATGTAAGGATCTGATGCTTTTCTTTTGCATTAATCACAGCAAAAATAATATGTTAAGATTTTGGTCAAATAAAACTAGTAATTGGAGCAAAAGTAATGGAATTTTTTGACATTGAATTGGAAATATGATTAATCAATCAGAAAAATCGTGAGTTGCAGCTCTGTTTGAATGCTGGTGATGTTTATGTAAGTCACAATGGCAATCTGTCTCCATTGGTTTTAGCTGATAAGCACAATTGACAAGACTCGTCACACTGCCACAAGTGGTCATGAATCTGTGGATCTGTCAGCCTCACCCTTCCAGCATGCCCTCTCTGACAGTGAAGATGATTCAGGGAAGGAGAACCAGTACTCCAAGAGCAACGATTACAGAAACAAGCCTTTGACTGAGTCCAGTGATGATGAGTTTGACCAGTGTGAGTTAAATCACATGAATGTTGTATGCTGTTGAATTGCTTTACTTTACTTGCAAATAAACTCATTTCATGTTTTTTATCCATCAGTTCTTCTTAAAGGAGCTACACCAAAAGCAAGACCTACCTCACAGAAACCGTGTAGTGCTGCAAAGAAAAGCAGGTATGAAAACTGAGTTAATTGAAAAATTTCTTGTGGAAAAACATTTGTTAATTGTGGTCATAGTTTTGCCTCTTATTACTTATTTTTTAGTTCCGAAGCTCTTGTGGTGAGCTCAGACGATGACGGCAGTTTCGAGACATGTGAGTTGCCTTTTTCTACAGTGTACAGATGTCTGTGTCTGTAATCACCGACGATGGATCAAATTCTCACATCAGTTGGATGATGAGGGAAGCATTTTTACATTGTCACTTACAGTTTTCTCTCTTCTGTGCACATTGAAGTTTTACAACGAGTGAAAACCCCAAATACCAAGCCCAACAAAATATCAGAGAGTGGGAGCGAAGATAGGTGAGTTTTTGTTGTTCTTTTATCTCTTCATACCTTGTTACTGTCCGAAAGAGTTTGTTCACCTTTGGAAAAATATGTTTTATCTTTGTTGATTCTGAAGCCTCAAAAACTTCATTGTTGATGACTTCTCATCAGATGATGACTTTATTGAGAAAAAACCATCCCATAAAGGTAATTTTGAACAACCATTATCAGTATTTAGGTTTTTTGTTATATTTTAAAGAGAAGTCACTAAGAACAGTATGTGTGCAGTTATGTTTGTGTCTGCTGTTTTGCAGTGCCTGCAAGAAGCAAAACCCCAGCTGCCCAACATCGATTGAGAAAACCGTTGTCTCAGCGTGACTCCCCAGTCTTTATTAGTGATGATGATGATGATATTGTGGTCAAGAGCACTTGGAGAACTCGTCACTCAAAGCCCCCACGGAGGGATAATGCTCTGTTGTGCAATAAAGACGATAGTTCACCGCCACTGCCGTTTTCTTCTCCTTTTTGCCCTCCTCCTCACAAAACTCTAACATCGCTGGCCACTCCCAAACGCACTCTTTCAGCACCTTCTAAGCTGGACAACTCGGCCAGTTCTGAGGAGGAGTTCATGTCCCTGCTGGAGAGACTGAAAAAGAAAAACATCTTAACTGGCAGCTCATTCTCACCTAGAAACGACCAGGGTAACTGTTTCCTGGGTCGTCGTATTCCAACAGTTTCTGGCTTTTGTTTTATTTTAACTGGTGAGGCTAATACCTATTTTTTATTTTTTTGTTCCTAAATTTAGAGTGTACTAAAGAGACTCCTGTGCCAGTTCCTCCTGTAAAGGAATCTAAAACACCAGCCCCTAAATCATCATGGGAAACACCTCTACATGTCAAGACACCAGGAAAACCCATTTCGAAGCCCACAGTCAGTCAGACAGAGCCCAGACACGGACCCACCAGCAGGTACATCTTTTGACTGTTTCAGATGTACAGACTTAATTGTTGGATAAACTTTCCAAAGAATTTAATAGAGTATTGTATAGTGTGCCTTTTAGCAGTATTTCTTTGTTGTTCTCACAGTTTATCTTTCATACACGCTTTTTTTTTTTTTAATCACCCTGTTCTTCCTTTTCTAGGGTATCTTTGTGTAAGACCCCTGGGTGCTTCTTGCAGTCTTTAACAAACCCTGGCAGCAGCTATGGCCTCAAATTTAAGCAGAACAAGGAAGAACTAACCAGCAGACTCTACCGGCTGTACAATACCAGTGTGTTTGACAGTAAGGTGATGAATGGTGATTTTTTATTTTTTATTTTTTATTTTTTTCCGTTATTGTTTTAATTTAGAATTTTCCTCTTATAATGAATCGACTTGTTAACACATAGTTTATCTTTTCTCCTGGTCTGACATGATTTCTAGCTGCCCATCAATATGTCAGTGACTTGGAATAAGAAGATGCGGAAAACAGCCGGGTACTGTATCACAGGGCAGGAGCGAGGTGGAGGGAGCCGTTATGCCCGCATTGAGCTGTCTGAGAAAGTCTGTGACTCTGCAGGTAATGCCTCAGCAAAGCCAGACAGACGAAAACAATGAACTGTGCGTGCGTAAAAGTCGCTAAGTGTCAATATGTAATGTCAGCTGTCATGTATAGTAAAAATTTTCATGTCTTTTTACGTTTGACTGAATCTCCTCACAGCATTCTTTGTTGCACCCTCCTAGATCGTCTCAGGGACACACTGATTCATGAGATGTGTCACGCTGCAACTTGGCTGATTAATGGTGTAAGAGATGGCCACGGAAACTTCTGGAAGCTGTATGCTCGAAAGGCCACAGTGGCGCATCCTGAGCTGCCCATGGTCACCCGCTGCCACAGTTATGACATCAAGTACAAATTCCAGTATCAGTGCACCCGCTGCCAGAATACGTACGTCTGACTGATTACAGATGAATTCAAACCACCAGCTACAAATTGTTGTTTAACATTAACTTTGCAGTTATAGACTGTTGTATTAATCTTTACACTATGATGCTTCACAGGATCGGGCGTCATTCAAAGTCACTGGACACACAGAGGTTCGTGTGCGCCCTCTGCACAGGACAACTGGTTTTACTGACGCCTTCCAAGCCCCGTGCTCCCACACCTTTTGCAAACTTTGTCAAAGAGAATTACGGGACTGTACGACAGGAGCTAGCTGGAAAAAGCCATGCCGACGTGATGCGTAAACTCAGTGCTGACTTTGCCTCGAAAACCAAACAGTCAAAGTTGAGATCTTGAAGCTCACTGTACTTACAGCAGGGCGCTGAGCTGCACACAACCACGGGAAATGATTCTGAAATACCTCAATCGACGAGTCTTACATTAGCAAGCAGCTGGGATTATATATGTTGAATCTGTTTTTTTAGTTTTCATGTGATTATATGTGACTGGATCTGCTGTAACTGGAAAAACTGAGCCTCAACAGCAAGTTCTTGACCCTGAGTGTGTGTGTGTGTGTGTTTCACTAGTTGTCGCATGTCTGCAGATCAGATGATGTCAAACAATGAAATTAATTCCATCTGTTTTCCCTGCTATCTAATACATGCTGGATATCAGTTTACTAGGGAGTTGACATTGTACTGTACCTGGATAAATGAGGGACCAGATCTTTAAATTGTTTTATATTTCACTGAATTGATTTTTCCTCTTGTCCAAACTCTGTTAATAAACTTTAAATGTGTGATAGTACATGAAATGAATATTTGACTTGTGGAGTACCCACAGAAAACCCACACAAGCACGGGGAGAACATGCAAACTCCACACAGCTGGTAATCAGACCCAGGACTTCTTGCTGTAATCCACTGAGCACATATGCTGCTATTATGACACGAAATTTAAGTTTGTAAATGTTTAAGAATGGAACGGATAAAGTTTTTGGATGTTAGTTGGGAAGTTTTGACTAAAAATTGCACACAATTTTAGACACATTCATTTCCACGGTTTGAGTTTTAAAATTATTATTATTATTATTTAGAAACAAATGATTTGTTTGCTCCTGGTGTGAAACACGTTTTTTGATACTTTACAAAAATATGATCACGTGTTTTCAATTACTGTGCCTCTGATACCATGTTAATGTTGATGGGTAAAATACAATTCTCTACAGATGTATCAGTATTGTTCTCGACATTGGTATAGATAAGAAACGTGTTAATGATGCCAAACACTAGCTGCTGACGTGGCTGTACACAAAGATGGAGGTTTTAGGCCTGACGTCTGACATGTTGACATGGTGAAGCCTATTAAATGCACAGCCTGTAATGTTGGCACACCAGAAGAAGAGAAACTCACAAGAAGCCATCAGAATGAAACTGAGCTCTGACCCTGCGTTTGCTATATTATGCCACAATGAAAATGTTTGAAAGAGAAGAGCAACTTTGAAACACATGAGGGCAAGTTTAATACATCTTTTATTCGTATTCGAAATAAGGTTGAATTTATAGTTGGTTTTTTTTAACCCTACAGGTTTTAATGACCTGTATTTTTTCTTAATAGAAAAGACATTATGGATATCAACTGCAGTGTAACAATGCCAGAGGCTCAGACACAGGCCAGTTCCACAATCTTCTACACATTAAAGATGGTCATCACGTGTGTGGGCTGGTCCTTGAACACTTTATTCAGTGCTCCTTTATTCCTGGTCCTCCTCCACCACACCTGCTTCCTGCTCCTCACACATCTCTTCTGTGACAACCTCCTGGTACAGTAGGGCCACACTCATTCAACGTCTTTGAATCGTTCAAATATGCATTTTTAATAACTCAAACGATAATGATATGATCTTATCTTATCTCGATCAATCAAAGCAGTTCTCTTAGAATCCAGCGAAAGTATGCCTGTGACCCGGTGTCAGATCTTCTGCGGTGCAATCCACGCCTGCTCATTGGTTTGTAAAGCACTGATCATAATTGTATGAACTATTTTTTTTAATCACACTGAAATATGATTCACATGTAAGGTTAAGTAGAGATACATCTTACTCACTTTAAAGGATAGGTTCACATGTTTTCAAATCTGTCTTACAACAGTTTTTGTATGCCTATAGACGGGCTTCTGTGCACATCATCACAGAGATGCGCACGCAACTAGGGGGCAAAAAGCAGTGACCTTGGCTGCATTTTTAGTAGAGCCAGGGATATGACCAGGAGCTGCTGTGCTGTAAATTGCACGAATCGCAAAAACGATGGCTGGAGGATGTTCAACATCCCGAGGGGATCGCACCCTTTATTTCATCCCTTTATCTCTTGCACATGGCCACAAAAACATAATTATATGCATCTAAGGACTTGTATGCCCGCAGATTTTCCTTCGTATAAACACTGGGCTCCTCTATGAGATAGATGTATATGTCAGGCCGTATGATTGATGGCCACCTGGACATATCTAAAACCCATTCGTGGTCTGGGATAGCATATGGATCTGGTAGTTTCTCACCATTAGTGAGAACTAATTTGTTGACATAATCAGCGCGGTCCAAGTTACCTGGACTTTTTAGCTTTTCTACCTGTCTTGTGCAGTATGTTCACAATAGCAGTCAAATTTTATTCAAATGTGGCAGGTCATAAAATGGCCTTGTCGTAAAAATGTTTACTCGGAGCTTAATGACACTCGTTCGTTACCATCAGGCTCCTGATATTGTCAGATAAGGGGAGGGTAGACTGACTCAACAACGAACAAAACCCAGTAAGTGGATGAAATTCATAGGATATTGCAGCAAGCCATAGAGGTTTTTTGTGATTCGTCTTGATCCTTAACAAAATATTTATTTATATAGCAAACTTTATGGAGTCCTAAGACTGTAGTATTGTGAGCTAACATTTTATATGATGTTA
>JAQFJA010000026.1:9578908-9602226 GCA_029874485.1 Naso brachycentron | reverse complement strand
TTTCTTCCTTCTTCGGTTCAAACCCCAGAGCTCTCATTGCAACCTGGCACAGTTTGACAAAGGTGTGAGAGTGAAGCACAGACAGAAACATACCCCTTCCCACACGCTGGTCGTGATCGGTGTTTGTATAGTTTTACCTTGAGCTCCTTGACATCGATGTATCCGGATCCATCCGTGTCGAACAGCTCAAAGGCCTCCCTGATCTCCTGCTTCTGCTCCTCGGTCAGCTCTGGTTTGGGGGTTGTCTTCTTGCGAGGAGGAGGCACAGGACCCTGCAGGGATGGTCTCTTGGCACTCGTCGCCTAGTAGGGACACAGGAAAAAGATCTGAATGGTAGCTGACACATGAGCATCATGATCACATAAGAGTCACACTGGCATTTTCCCAGACTAAAAAATGCTGTTTCATAGAATAAGAATTAGGCTACAGTTAATATCTGTTAGCAGTTATTAATTACAATACATGGCGTATATTTAGGTTATAATAAAGCTTGCACTCACCATCAGTTGCTGTATATTTCACTGAAAAAAAAAAGAAACAGTAGTCTTAATGCAATCAGTGTTTCCCTTTAGTCTATGAAGCCTCCTTTTCATTTAGGGAGGATGAGGTGATGATGATACTTTGCATCAGGTGCTCGCATTGACCGTTTAGTTGCGCTGAATGTGGAGCAGTCTCCTATTCCTCCAAACCTCCTGTTTGTTACGCACAAACAGCCGTCAAATTGTGTCGAAGATGAACGTTATCTGGCTAACACCACGCACAGGTTTTGCTGGTCGACAGCTGCTGTTATGGTGCCCTGGCACTCGATTTGTTCGCCCTTTGTGCCAGAGGACAAGATTATTGTTTTATGGCCATTGATAAACTCAAGGAGGAGGCGGACAGGCAGGAGCGGGAGGGAAATCAAACGCACCAGTCGGGCAAAGAGATGATTGGTTGCTGAGGATCACGGGGCGCAAGACACGATCAGACAAGAGCTGATGAGACTCTGTAGAGCTGCTCACCCTCTTTGGATGTCTCATTTTGAGTTATTAAATGCTGGAACAGTATATTATGGAGAATGTGAGAGTCTTTGTGTCGCATATGCATGCAAAATATGTCATCTCACACAGGCTATTGTAGGCTAAAATGGGCTACAGGCCTGCGTAAAAGCAGAATTTGTTTGTTGTGCTCTGAAATTGCCTCAATACACCCTCTAGTGTCAGCAAACCTTAGATCAGAACCTCTTCGAAAGGAAAAGAAGAAATTCATACAGAAAGAGAAAATAGGGAACAGATAATAATAGCATAAAATTAATAATAATAATAATAAAGGGTGAAATAAAGATGTTACTAAACTATGAGACTTCTATGACTAATAAAACAACTTTCACATCTGAAGTAGGCCGCATTAATTATGAGGATATTGTGAGGAACCGTGATTCTACCACTGCATGACTGATATCAATTAGCCTATGTTAGAAACCAACTATTAGAACTAATCAGTGATTCAGTCTGTGTGTTTTTTCCTTTGTCAGTATAGGTTTGTAAAAAAAAAACAAAACAACAGCCTACAGAACAAAACAAAACACGGATCTACTAGAACAAAAAAGCCAGAGAGAGAAACAAGAAAAATAGAATAATGTGAATACTGATAATGCGTTTTTCACAAATATATCTGTACTCTGACGCTCTGGTTCGGGTTAACGCATGTCAGGGGGCGTGGTCTGAGGGCGAGGGGCGGGGGGGCGGGCGGAATCCTTTTTAAATCTTCGATTGGTTCAAATTGTGGCGTTCTTTGACGTATTCTGCACACGATTGGCTACTCTCGAACGTCACCTCTGTGAGTGCTGACTCGACCAATGACAGAGCACTTTCCACTCAGCTCATTCAGGTCGGTCGCGGTCGTGTCCTGGTGAGTTGCACGCGCCGGCTGCAGGTAAACGCATCGCGTGCTTTTTTTTTTACGTTAAAAGGTGAAGCATCGCTTCCGTGCGTGTCATAGAATTAAGAACACATTTCGTTACATTTGCACCACGTTGCTTGCTCCAAGTTTCTCTCACCTGTTGGTCACCTTTCACACGTCATGGCCACGCGCATTCGACCGGTGAGTTTAATGATTTCTTATGTTTACAAATCGGCTGCAAACTTTCATGATTTTAGTGTTGTTGAATAGCTCGAAGTGTATCAATAATGACTCTCTGCGTGTCATTCAGAGCAGTAAACGGTGCGCAGTCATCGGTGGTTCAGGGTTCCTGGGGAGGCACTTGGTGGAGAAGTTGGTGGATCGAGGCTACACCGTGTCTTTGTTTGACATCCGGCAGAGCTTCGAGCTGCCCGGCGTCACCTTCCATCAGGGAGACCTTTGTGACAAGCAGGTGAGTCTGCTCGGACTTCCATCACGTGACTTTGACTTTAACTTTTAGTGCCTTGACTCTCCAAAGGCAGATGAACTCTCAGTTCAGCCTCAAACTAAGTGTCATTTTTAATGTTTCGGAGACCTGAGATTACCTGTAGTGGATTTGCAGTTTGCTCGAGAACACCTGAGATTTGTCCCCAAATACCTCATGAATGGTTCAGTGACTTCTGATGTAATTGTCAATAGCTGTAAAGTGTCTGTCACACTCTGCCCCAGGCTCTGCTGCCAGCTCTCAAGGATGTGTCCCTGGTCTTCCACTGCGCCTCCCCGGCCCCCTCCAGTGATGACGGTAGGCTGTTTGAGAGGGTCAACGTTCAGGGCACACGCACCGTTATCCAGGCCTGCATCGAGGCTGGAGTACAGGTGAGGCAGCAGTGAGACAAAAGACTGAGCTTTTTCCTTTGTTTATGCCTACTGTTTGCTGTCTGAGGATAACAGATGCTATGAAGTTGGTTTGCTTGTCCGCTTTTGCCAGAAACTGGTCCTGACGAGCAGTGCCAGCGTGGTGTTTGAAGGCACAGACATTAAGAATGGAAGAGAGGATCTACCATACGCCAAGAAACCCATCGACTATTACACAGAGACCAAGATTGAGCAAGAAAAGGTAGGAGAGCAGTTGTCGGCACTTCAGAACCAGATATCTTGGTCCATTCTTCATGGAGTTTGCAAGTTTTTTGAAAAGGACTCTGAATTGCACATACCATTGCTGTAAATTTGGTTAAATATATGTGCATGTGTTTGTTTGCCCCAGTGATGTCCTGTAACGATTCAGTCATAGTTTTTTTTGGTTTTCTTTAGGGTCATACAACGACATTATATGGTCCTCAGCAGTAACGAATGCATCTTTCATGCACTCTGTCTGTTATTTGCATCTCATCTGCCCCGTGGTGTTCACAGTCAGGGATTGCAAAGAGGGGAGAAAAGAGCAAGTAATCAGTAGGCTCAGATGATACCCAAAATTTAATATTGCAAAATTTTCCTGCCCAAATATCACAATTGATGATATAATCGTTGACACATACAACATACGATGTATGGCCTCATTGGAATCCTTTGTTCCACCATTTTCTCCTGCTCTAAACACGAAATGTTGCCAAATTGGCATGCTGCTGTTCTTCTTTGAAACAAAGTCCTCCATGTCTATTCAGTAATGTGCTGCATGCATGCCTACAAAACGCCAGTTGACCTGTGATAACCTCTCCAACTCGTCAAATAACAATGTGCTTTGCCTCCGCCACCACACGCAGCTCTGTGTGCATTTTTTTTTTTTCGATGTTCATATTCAAAATGACAGCAAATGTCACAATATTCAATAATATTTGATATTGGCCCAAGCCGAGTGATCAGAGCACATTTTTGCAGCATCATCTGTTTTTCAGTGTGCAGACTTGAACAGCTGGATATTTTCTACTGCTTTTGTGTTGCAGTTGGTCCTGAAGGCTTGTGACAAGGAGAAGGGTTTCCTCACAGTTGCCATTCGACCTCACGGCATCTTTGGCCCCCGGGACCCACAGCTGGTTCCCATCCTAGTAGACACAGCTCGCAGGGGCAAGATGAAGTTCATCATCGGGTAGGTGGAAGGGCTTTAATGATTGATTCATTGAGCGAGTGCCAATTCGATTGGCTCAATCCGCTCATAGAAGTAGGAAAAGTGATTTTTGTTTCAGCAAAAATTCCTGTAAAATAGTTGATAATTTAAACGTATCATTTATGGAGGTTTATGCAAATGTCTTGTTAGGTTCTTAAAACGCTGGCCACACTGAGCCAGCCCAGAAATCATGAGGTTTCCCCTGTATAATTGCACCATTTCAAAGTTATTTCAGAGTAGAATCAATATAATGATTTGAAAAAAGAAAAAAAACAACCTGTGTGTAACTGGTCAGGTGCACAGGCTGGTGTTCACAACATAAAATCAAAACAAACAGATTTTGAAATTAATTAACCATGTTGCCCGAGCGAGCCTCTCCAGCAGCATCAAAGCAGGTGTCATGTGTGGCCGTTACACACAGCTGCGGCTATTTATAGTGTGACTCTAATTCATCACATGTTCCTGACTGTAAGTCGTCATTGCAAATATCCCGATCATCATTATCAAAAGCCAGAAAGATGTTCAATGATTGGCTTATGAAGTTTAGATCGAAACATACTTTACAAGTGCTTTTACAAATCTGGATCAAATGTAAAGATCATTGACAGTGTGATGAAACTCCAGTGTAAATAAAATCAATTATCCAATTTATCACCCATAAATGATTTTTTAATGAAGTTTAGAAATGTGCCTCTGAGTAATATTTTACAGAAAGCTGTATAGACTGCATTTTAATGACACAGCCAGTGAAATTGGCAGACACCTTAAACAGTGTGTCACAAACGTTACATCTCACTTCATCATTCGCCCACAGCTGTGTAGAAAACTTAGTACGCCTGGTCTGAAGTTTGCACGTTCTCCTGTTGTGAATACCAGTTATTTGTAGGAAATGGAGTACACATATTTTTGTGCATACATGTCCCTTATGTTTTTAGCATTTCAGGCTGTAATAATATGTAAAGGTGTTCCTAGCAAATACTTGCTCCTTAAATGGTGTGCCATTTAGAAAGTCTTCAAACCTTGCCATAGTGAATAAATTAGCATGTTAGCAATGGGTGCTCACAATGATAAGACCTTAAACCAGTGCTCTCTCTCTCGCTCTCTCTCGCTCTCTCTCGCTCTCTCCCTGCTGTCTTTCTCACACGCTCACACAAAATGCTCTTGTGCCAAGTTCTTGCTTCTTTTGGCAGCTAAAATGAGTCAGTGCATTTCATCAATAACAATGGCAGAGAAAGAACACAAGCAATCATTATTCCCTCTGGCCTGAACTCTCATGTTGAGGATCCATTTGACTCCCTAAATATAACTGCATAGCTTAGTAGAACCTTTGTGGTGTGCAAGCTTACAAAACTGCTGTGAAACGGTGCACTCCGCTTATTTGTCAGCAAAACTAACGCAGAAAAACACCAATTTTCAATTTTCAAACCTTTCTAGCTTTACTGTTGCTAAGCTGTTTGATCAAATTACACTTTTATCATTTTAACATGCATTAATGTTTTGACATTGTAGTAAAAAATACAAATGTCATTAAAACCTACTCATCCTCCTATGTATTACCAATACACAGCTATGCCAGTGTGCTGAATGATTACGGCAAATTGTTAATTCTTGTTTTGTTTTTTTTTTTAGATCCTCAGTGTAGATTTATTTATATGATTTCTGTCTTTTTTTGCTTCAGTGATGGAACCAATCTGGTGGATTTCACCTTTGTGGAGAATGTAGTTCACGGCCACATCCTGGCTGCTGAATGCCTGAGGCCCGACTCTCCCATATGTGGAAAAGTGAGTGAGAATCAAATAAAACACCGAACCCAACTTTGTGGTATTGCTGGTGAAAAGGATTCTGTTCATGAAGTCATGATGCTAGTTACACACAGTCTTTTTTGAAATCAGAATTTGTATTTGTGGATGCTTTGTAAACTGCATTTTAGATCATATATCTTCTGCTTCACTTTCAGCCATACCACATCACCAATGACGAGCCAGTTAGATTCTGGGACTTCATGTCGGAGGTGTTGGTGGGTCTGGGATACCCTGCTCCTCGCTACCACCTCCCTTATGCTCTTGTGTATGGACTGGCCCTGCTCCTCTGGCTGCTGGCCCTCATCCTGCGCCCTCTCGTGTCCTTCAAACCCACCTTTACACCAATGAGAGTTGCCCTGGCTGGAACCCACCACTACTACAGCTGTGAGCATGCCAAGCAGGACCTGGGCTACAAACCGATTGTCAGTCTGAAGGAGGCAATAGCACGTACGGTGCAGAGCTACCCTCACCTCAGAAAAGGGGCTTGAATATAGAAAAGAGGTGAAGACTGTTGAGAAATCCAAGCCTCTGGTCTTAAGTTGATCAAGTCACACTTAACAGACAACTCAAAATGAGGAAACAGACAGTTTATCTTTATTGAAACCCCACAATGTGTAGCATTTGTGTGCCTTTCCAATGTTTATGTACCGTTTTCACCAGCAGATGGCAGCACAAGGCCCTGGTCTCAGTAAGAACCTGCAGTATGATGTTATCAAAATTTTTAGCACTTTGTAAATGTTTAAAAAAACCAAACAATTATGACAGCGTAAATGTACTGATCATACACTGTGTAAACTGCAGAGGCATACAAATGTTCTTGTTCTATTTTTTTGTGTGTGACACATTGAGATGCTGCTGATAATGTCAAAATTCCTTAAAACATTCCACTAGAACATGATTCTTGTGATGCAACTTACATGAAAATAATTGCTTAAAATTCTGTCTGGCTTTGCATTATTTGACCAAAAGTGTGTGGACAGTGTTGTTTACCTCTGAAGTTGTTTTATTTTGCTAGGGTAAGCCCCTCAGTTTAAATTAGAAGAAATCTTAATGCTACAGCATCCAGTAATGTTGAGACAACAGTGTCCTTTAACTTTTCACAACAGTTTAGGGTAGGTCGGTATTATCCACTTGCAGAATGACACACTCATGAAGAATTTTTTATTGCTGAAGAACTTGATTGGCCTGCACATCACCCTGACATCATCCCCGTCCAACATCTTAAGGATGAAGAACGGCTGCTGAGGCTGTTTCACCTAAAATCAGTGACAAACTCTAGTGTAAACTGTATATACAGTATCCATTTGTACACTGGAGAAGTTTTTGGTATCTGTTATTGTTCGTCTTTCTCTACTGACCATGGAAGAATTGAATTTGATTCTAATGCAAGAATTAAGGACGAATCCACCTTTGTTGGTCTTTGTTACTCGTGAAATTCCGTTCAAAGTTCAGCCAAAGCTAATATGAGGCATGTTTATACTTTAAGCTCATTGTGTTCTTATGTGCGGTGTTCTCTGTTTGTGTGACCATCCCTTCACCATTGCTTAACAAGGAAACCCTGTTTGGATGTAAAAAATGGGAGATTAAAACACTGAAACTTTGGAACTGAGACTAATGAAGTGTCATTGTTAGTTTCGGCTGAACATAAAAATGCATTTTACACAAAACAAAGACAGTGTTGCATTTGAATTGCATTGGGAAGAGATCTTTCATGGTAGTATGGTCAGGAGGAATGATTAACAGCTCTCAATAACTGAATATGGGCATGTGAGGTGAGGCATTTTTCTCATTCCGCATCTTGGTGTGGTGAATGCAAGTGGGGGTTAAATTCAGACACTTTGCATTCTTGTTTTATTTCTGCACCAGCAGCACCCTAATGATTCACTGCTCGAGTCAGCGCCACCAGGCGAGGCTGTCCAACTGGTTTCTTGTTTAGGGGAAAAGGGAGAGGGATCCAGTGAGATAATAGACTCAGCGTTTACACTTGCCAATGTGCTCACCAGAGTGAAACTTTGGCTCTCAGACTTGCTAATTTCCTTTTCCACCTCCTATCTGACAAGTTGCGAAATCTTTTCACAGCATTTTCTGGTTTGAAAAGGCCCCATAAATGCATGCACAGCATGTGTGAGATTGCTTTTTGTATGGAAACAGTGGTCGGCTGATCTCTGTTGATATTGTTGGGACAATTTCTTGAGCACAGACTTCATTTTTTCTTATACAAACATAGACAAAGCCATACACGTTGGGCAAACACTTTGTTTATAATACCTTTTCATCTGCCCTCCCACATAGAATATATACGACTAAAGGTCAAACTAAGTCTTTTATCAGATTCTGTTAAATTTCAGAGGAAGTTTTTTTGTTTTGTTTTTTTTGCATAAAAGTACCTACTTGATTTTTTGTTTCAAATATAAAATTACTGAGTCATGATTGACTTTTTTATTATTTCTGCTTATGTGGGGACCACTGTTTCAGTTTGTTATCGCTCATCCGTTGAGTGTGTCGCTCTTGATCTCATTTTAATGAGGTCTCTGCTTCCTGGGTTTTCCTGCCCAATGAGCATGAGAGCAGCGTTCCCACAGGAGATGTTGCTGCCAGTCGCTTCATTCATGTTTGCCGTGCTGTGCACCTCGTTGTCGCCCTCTTCCCTTCCTTTGCCTGACTTGCTCTCAAAATTGATTGTTGACACCTGTACAACAGGTATATGCTTGCCTGACTCCTATGAACAAAGCACAGATGTAGTAAACAAAAATGATTTCTTAGCAACCTCTGTTACGCACATACACATACACGCACACACATACATACACACACGCATGCTACTCCACCCCATATCTACCTACCACTACTGGCTGGGCTCGTCAGCGCTCACGCCCGTACCTGTTCTTTAGCACAGGCACCGACAACTGTCAGACAGAGAGAGATTTTCCCCCTGCTCACACACTCAGAGGGACACACTATCACAGACTCTGCTGAGTTTGGTTGACTTTGCTCTGCTGGATATTAAGTGAAAGCAGGTAGGTACTGCAGCTGGCCGGTGTATTATTTGCATCATGACTTAGCAATTTATCTGGATAGATGTATTTAAAGCTTCAGTAATCAGCTATAAGAACAGAGAATGTAAATGGAATCAGTCAAACTACATTTAAACTGTTAACTTTCACTGATGATTACCGGTGTTTGCCTTCTCATTTGTCTGGGTGTTTCCCTGTCATGATTGCTTGTTGGTAGACTCGTCTGTCCTGCTCCATGCTTGCCCTTAATGCTATCGCCCTTCATCTGTCATTTTATCTTGTGTTGACGTTGGTTCAACCAAGGTTAAATATGCTGCCTGAGCCCTTGGTTTATTTGTTTGGTCCCCAATATTGAGGACATTATCCTCCAGAGGTGTTGTGTTGGTGTGTTTTACAAGAGATTCACTGCCTCAGGAGTTAAGTTGTGTTTGCTTTCTGGATTGTGCTGAACTCCACAGTTTTGCATAAGCTGTGGTCTGTGCTTACTTTCAGATAAGGAAACATCTGCCTGTGTTTCAGTTGCATTTTTCTTTTGTTCATCAGTTCCCTTAGGGAAGTGGCTTTGCCTCTGGTTCAGATATGTGTGAATGGAAGCAGCATTTGTCCTATCACATAAATCATTGTGAGCAAGTCGACTTTGTATCCAAACACCAAGAATCAGTTACACATATGTCTGTCTGTACATATGTGTGCATTTCCATTCATATTCAAACAACAGCAGAGTTTTTTTTTAAGGTGGTTGGACAGGATCATCTACATGTCTAAAGGATGAGACAAAGGAATTTGCTACAGAGCACATGTTTCTCATTGGGCGTAACATGGCGTGGGAAGGACCGTTTTGAAAGTGATTGAGTGAGAAGATTCAAATTCATTTGTCATTTTACCGCACAAGGTAGCAGAATGAAATGCCGTTGCAGTCCCCTCAAGCTACTACTTAATGAGAAAATTAGGTGAATTTATAATTAATAGTTCATTAAAAAATTAAACTAGTTTTTAGATTTTTGTGTTAAGAATAGGTCGAGAAATGCACCTATAATGCATTATAAACATACTTATAATGTGTTATAATGCGCCTATTATGCTATATAATCAAAATTAATATGAAGGGGTAGGTAAACCCTAATTCAACCATAACCATAACCTCCTTTAACACATTATAAATTTGTTTAGAATGTGTTATATATGTTCATAATGTGTTATAGTACATTACAGAGACAGGCTTCGTAGAAAGTGTTACCAAATTGTTCTTTAATCTGGTGGCACGGCAGTAGATACTTCTGTATGTAGTGAACAGGCCATAGCTGGATTGAATATTATCTCAACCTTCAGGCTCTTCAGGTAAATCACCTCACTGATATCACTGATGCGCTGTAAGCGGCAGTGATGGTGATCTGGGCAGTGACAGAGCCTTCCTGTCCTTGGCCGTGCTCATCCCATGTCAGTTTGTGATGTTTCCAGTCAGAAAGCTTTCTATCCCTCCCAAGAATGGGAATTCATGGCAGGGGAATTAAGCATTATTAAGTTTCTTCAAGAAATAAAACCACTCTGGGCTTACCAGGGTGGAGATGTGTGATGTCCATGTCTTTGTGAAGCTGATTTCCACGAATCTAAAGCTGTTCACCCTCAATAATAAGTGCTACAAATTGCACAATTTCTTCTGACCCAGACCCTGTCTTGATGTGATTCTAGTTTATTTTCAGGTGGCCTGAAATAGTACAAAGAAAAGGGAGAAACTTCTCGAACAAGCATGTCAAAAGGTGAGTCTGCTGACTGGTCTGATCTGAATGTGACATGACGTCTTTCCTCCAATTAAAGCAGAAGGTGTGTCTCTATGCTGGAGTGATGACTGTGAATCCTGATCTTCTGCCATTACCCTGATTTAATGCAAAATACAAGTGATTTACTGTGTTGTGTGTGGGCACAAATGGGACTGAATATAACGTATGCCCTTAAGCAGGCGCCGATTAAGATGTTGTCATGATGCAGCCTACAGTGTGTATAATATCTCAGATGGTATGTGGGTATGTGACATGCATATGTGTGTGTCTCAGAGGGGGACAAAGCAGCTGTGTTTAAGACCACCAAAGTGCGGACCAAGCTGAAGGACGATGGCAGCTGGCTGCAGCGCCCCAGTCAACATCAGGAGAAAACCACGGAGGAGAAGCCATGGTAACCCAAGGGTTTAAACAGAGCCCTGTCCGTATGATGCAGCACTCGCTCACTTGAAACAAACTAAACTGTGCATCCACGCAGGTTAGCAGAAGTGAGGGCCAGACGTATAAACGGAACCCCCGTTGACACCAGCCCAGTTTCGTCACCGACAAAAACCACTCTGCCTTCCACCAAGCCTGACCCTGAAAGGTAAACACAGGTTTTCAATGTCACAGTTATCCACCAAACACTTTGAAAGCTCCTGCAAAACACGATTGTGCTGATAACGGGTCTCTGTTTTGAATTTAGAGCGCCAACATCAGGATACCTGATCAGGTAGGACCAGCACTGGCATCCATTTACACACCCAAATTAAAACTGAATTAAAAGTACTGAAAACTGGGAACAATATGGTCAACTAACACTTTCTGTTTTTCTCTCAGAGGTGTTCTCACTAAACCAGACAAGCCTCCCTCATCCTCTACATCGAACGGCTTTATGTAAGAACTTACAGAACTAGAGATGCACTTTCTCCTCTCTGTTTCCCACATGAATATCCTCTGTTTTTTCTCTACAGCGGAACAACGCAGTTCAACAAAAAACCCTCAGAAAGCTACAAGAAAATGTGAGCGCCCACAAATCAGATTCCCAGTTAACTGCTGGCAGCCGCGTGAGAATGTATTTTAATGTGCCGTGTGTTTGACCTTCTGTTCCTCAGAGCCCCCCATACTGTGAGGTCTACTTCAGAAAACCAAGAGGGCCAGCTGAGCACAGAGGAGCAGGAGAAACGGTGAGGCTCTCCTGGCGCAAAAAGGAACACAATCCAATTTAAACTCACATGCCCTGAAAAGAGATTACATGAACGACATAACGATTTGTTTTTCGCAGGACGGAGGCAGCCAGCAATGTTCTGAAGAAATCTGCAGCCAGGCAACGATCTTATGTGCTCTCTGCTGCTAAGAGATTTGAGTATGTATGAGAAATCTGAACACTCAACCTGTTTCTGGAATTCTTGAATCATAAAAGAAGTGAGAAAACTTTGCTACACATTAATTCTAAGTGGAGAGCATTTACGGAGCCATATCTTTTAACCTCAGGTCTAAACAAGAAGCACCTGACACCCCATCGACCAACAGCACTCAATCATTTGTGGCTAAAAGGTAAACGCTCCCTCTAACATCTCTGAAAGAAAAAAAAAACCTGTCACTTTAAGTATGTGATCAAACATTTTTCTTTTGCATTCATCTGTGCACGTGTGCTTGTCAAAATAACGCAGGGTGGAGGTTACTGATGATGATGAGAGTGCTGTGACGCCAGCACCTGCCAGCACCCCGCCCCCTTCTGCTGTTGTCCCTGTGACATCCGCTACCTCTGGGCCGCAGCCTAAACCACGGAAAATGTGAGAAATGTGACGTGTTTATTTTTTAAAGCAAGTGCCTCCTGTCAGTTTTATTTCATTCATAATCTTTGTGGTTTACAGAGTTGACACCAGCGTTAAGACAGCAGTTGATGTCCCTGTTAATGAGCCAGTGGCACCAAAGGTGGAGGAGAAGGAGGAGGCTGCACCAGAGCCTGTGAAAGAAGACCCCCTTCCAGTGTCTGTTACAGAGAAAGACCCATTTGAACACATGAAACCAGGGTGCACCAAGGTAGACACTCCTCTCCCAGAGCTCCTGCCTGAGCTCATTCAAGCAGTCAGTACACATCCAGAACCGGAAGATTCAGATGTTTCTGAGAAAGCTGACACACCTCTGAAGGAACTCACACCAGCAGTACCGACCCTGATGTCACCTACTCCAGCACCCTCTGCCCCAGAATCCCCTCCTCCAGTGCCTCCTACCCCAGCATCCCCCGACCCAGTCTCAGCTGCCCCAGAATCCCCTCCTCCTGTGTCTCCTACCCCAGCATCCCCTGTCCTGGCTTCAGCTGCCCCAGAATCTCTTCCTCTAGTGTCTGTGACTCCAGCCTCTCCTGTCCCTATGTCACCTGTTCCACTCTCACCTGATCAAGTGTCAGCTGTCGTAGAGATCACAGTGAAGACTGAACCAGAACCAGAACCAGAACCTGAACATTCTCCAGAGCCAAGGTAAAATTTTAATAACCAAAATCAGTGCATATTTTAACACAGCATCAGTGGTGGAAAGTTACTGAGTTTTTTCATTCAAGCAGTGTTTTCAGGTGCAGGCTTTGCTTGAGTATTACTTATATAAGCTACTTTATACTTAGATTCTACTACATTTCAATAAAATGTAGTAAAAATAGTGTTCTTTTTTCTTCTCTACATATATTTCACAGCCTTCATCACTCGACCTTTTAACATATTGCATAGAAATATCAACTAAATATTGAATCAAATTTAAAATGTTGTACAGTGTTATAGGTTACATTGTTATTGGTCAAACTACCAAACATTTTAGAAGTAACTAACATTTGCTCCAACTTGACCAAATGCAACAGTGGAATGCTTTGTATAGACCGATCCATCAGTGATAATGATTCAGTAATCTAATATATAACATTCACAGGGGCATTGTTTACTGCTCTGATTGGTTGTGCCAGTGGAACTCAGCAGGCCCAGGTTTTAGGTCTATCAAACTGCTTTCAGAGGCATTTTGTCCAGTGCACATTGAACTCACCCCATGGAAAAAATGACCTGAGAGGTACCACTGAACCATGAGCTTCATCTGGTTCTCAGGCTGAAAAATAACAATTGCTACGTATAAATAACGAATAAAAAAAATACTTCCACCACTGCATAGTGTTAAAATCAGCATAACATACATACTTAAGACAGTGACTATGAGCCTCAGATAGTAACATTACGTCAAATATTTTTTAAATACAGCCATGATCCCAAAAAAGCTTGGACGCTGTGTAAAACATAAATCAAACAGAATGTGATACTTTGGTAATCCTTTTTGAATGCATTTCAAAGGGGTGAAAGAAAAAGAAACCATTATATTTTTAATGTTTTATCTCATCTGCCTCATTAATTTTTGTGAATTTGTGCTTACTCTGAATTTGATGCCAGCAACGCATTTAGAACAAGTCGGGACAGGAGCAGCAAAAAACTGGGAAAGCTGATATTTACAAGCAAGAAAGGGGCGAGGTTCACCACTTAATGAAATCCATGATTGCATAAAGGATATTTATACACAGTTTGGAAACACTTGGTTAAATCATTGTCAGTAAACACAGTTTGTTTGCAAATGATTGCATTCTGTTTTTATTTACCTTTCACACAGCGTTTCAACTTTTTGGAAACAGGGTTGTAGAATAAATGAATATCAAAGTATTGAATTAGCTTTCAGGTGGTTTTCTTTGTGTATATCCATGGTGTGTTTGCTCTCATTCTTTTCACATAGTGTGATTGAAAGCTTCCCTGGAATGCCATGTGTTTGTTCTCCATCTATTTTCACAGCTCCAGTGTTGACATGCTCACCACCTTATCCGACACTCTCATTTCTTTCGACACGAGTTCAACCAGGTACTGGAAAAAGACCAAGATGAAAGCAGCAGAAACCAATATGAAAAAAATAAAATAAATTTAAAAATCATGTTCGTGCCTCCAGCCTCAGCAACAGGCCATCTGATAATAAGAGTTTATTTCCTCCACAGCTTTAAGGATGATGAGCCAGTGCTGGCAGAGGAAGAGGGAAGCTCAGGGGAGAGTCACACCACAGAGAACAGGTATATAAAAACAACAGCTTTCTCGTTAGTGTCATAGCAGGGTTGGCAGGAGAGAAGATAATGGCTAACTGCCACTGTGTTCACTTCAAAGTAATTCAAAAATGACCTAAATCTCAATTTTAGGTGCCGAAAACTTCCTCTCACAAGAGGCTGTCCCAAATTAGACTTGATTAAATGTGATACTCAGAGATGTAATAAAGAGATGAGCGTGTGCGTGCCAAAGCAGATGCACTAATATATCTTCTTCTCTCACTGTCTGCAGTGCTGAACAGGAGCCAGCTCCGGAGCTCAGCAACTGTATACCAATGACAGACGATCTCCTTGCTCTCACTGAGGGGTTTGTTGAAAATGCATTCTTAACATTTGTAGTATAAAATGAAACCATCCTCACATTAGAAATCCTTTAAGTATCTCCCACAAGGTGGCACTGTTGGACTTCTTATGATCTCCCCACTCTTCTACCTCAAATGGCCTGTTCTTGCTCTGAAATCTCCTCTGAATGTTAAATCCCTCTTTGTTCATCACCTTCTCTACTTCCTCTTCCTCTCCTTTCCTTCCACCTCCGCAGTCCAGAGGCGTCGGCGGAGCCCGTTCCTCCCAGCCCGGGAAGCTGGAGCCAAGATCTGCTTGGCGGACTTGACAGGTATAAAAAGAGCTTTTTCCCACCCAAGCCCCAAATGCAGAGTTATGCGAAGAATTATCTTTTCATAAGTAGAAAATCAATAGCTCCCTTGTCAGAAGCGAGCGGAGGCATTACCTCACCTCGCCAGAGTTGGATATACAGTTTCAAACTTTTCTCTGTGTTTGATGTCTGTAGTGAGTCAAACCCAGCAAAGACCAGTGGCACCCTGGATCTCCTCGCCGATGATGTCATCCCAATCAACACAGAGACACCCAGGTGAGAAAGGGACAGACATGCGATGGCCTCTCCCCTCTTTGTGTACTGTTAATTCTTATCAGTACAGAAGAAGGGGGCCAAGCATCATGGCTCCCCAAGGTGTTGGATTTTTAACAAATCCCATCCGCCTCGAGTTTGATGCATAAATCAGGGCTCCTCTACTTCCAGCATTCTATTTTAACCCCCTGCTTCGTGTTAGATAGAAACAAAGTCGCAGATTCCTGAAGCGACTGAGTAATACTTTGAAACAGAAAGCCATGTCTTATCTGCAGCCCGACTGGAAATAGAAGAGAATGTTCTGTGCTGATTAGTATTGCGGCTTTGTTTTGTCTCCGCCAGCCTCAGCATGCAGCAGGAGGAGGAGAAACAGACAGATGAGACAGCCAAAGAAGCACAAAGGTAGAGAGAGATGACAGGCTGCTCTTAAACAATTATCTATCTATGCAGAGCTGTTCCTGCTCAGAAATGCATTCTGTTCAGATATGCCTTGTAATGATTTACACTAACTCTGCCTGCAACTATATGCAGCATCTCCCCCCCCTCCAGCTCCACAGAGACCATCACTGTAACCACCAAAACTGTGATCATTACAGACAAAAGGTACGAGAACGCACACACAGAGAAAAAGTCTGTTCTGTACTATATTCAGATAGTTTTCATGCTTGTTAAATTGTTCAGTGGGTTTCAAGCTTTTCCAAAGGGCTGGTTTTGTAAATAGTGTATGAGAAGAACCACACTAACCTCTGCTTGCCCTCTTTTCCCTTCCCATCATGCCATTCATCTGTATGGCCCTCTTTACTTTTCTTTCTGGCCCCCATGCAGCGAGGAGGACAATGCCGATCCCCGGAGCTCACATGTGACAACCACAGTCACTGAGTCAAGGTAGTTTATTTACATCTTAAGTTGTCTGTGTAAGAGTGTGTGCTACATGCATGTAAGTTTGACCGAAAGTATTTTTTTCCTCTGCTGCCTAGTAAAAAAGGATCTCATGTGCCTAATAATGGGATTCAGTTGTGAGATGCATTCTCTTTCCAGTTTAACAGGCAAATTCATCTTAATGAGACTGAAAAAAATCGTTGCTCAGGAAAGTTGTAGTTGTTTGTAAAAGATCTGAAAACAGACGCTGTTGGTGATCTGTTAAGATTATTTGATTGGTTTGGACTGGAATCAGGGTTCATCTTAGGTGAAGAAAGCCTGAAATACACTGATTTTAGCATTCAGCAGCAGAACGGACTTTCCATTTGTCAAAGACATCCAGATTCTGATTTTGATTGAGTTTGACCCCGGGTTCCTCTGTGTTTCTGTTTACCATTCAAACTGCATTAAATCTTTCCATTATGAGTCAATGTGATCAGAATTCCTCCGACACAAGATGGGCCATGCTGACAATTGAGAGTGAAATCAGTGTGAAATTGTTTTTCAGCTCGGCTGATCCGTTTGATCCATATCCGATAGGGACCACATCCCCTAACAGGTAATCATATTGGTTTGGAGCTGTGACTGTTTTCCAGCCAGCCAGATAGCATCTCGGCATGCATAATGCAGCAGCTTCTGATTATGAGCCACTTTTCTCTATTGCAGCTCCTCTGACCTGCTCCAGCCCCTCTCAGATATTTCCATCAACAGGTACGTGAATGATAATGCAAATTCACCCTTTTTTTTATGGCCCAGCTACCATCATGTTACTACATATGACCATAGTAACTACAACAGCATTTTATTGTAATCATTATTACTAATCATCAGCAGCTATTGAAGCAGGCACAATGAGCAATATGGCTATGACTTATTGATCCACAAATATTGATTTTATTGAATTATTTCTTCAGTCCGCCACCTACATCCACAGAAGACGATGATTCACATCCAGAAGCCAAGTAAGTTGCACCCATCCAACGCAAAATAAAAATAGCAAATATTGTAAATTATATGTGGTGTAAAAAAGTGTAAAAAATGTTACAAAATGTGAAAGTAACTAATTCAAATTGCAGTGATTTAAAATGCAGAAAAGCAGAAAATTTTTAGATTTGAAAGCTCAAACCAAGAAGTTTAGGTAGTTTTTTCTTCATAAATGACTGAAATCAGCAAATTTGCTTCTTTTTTTAATTTATCTTCTAATCGAACTAAAATTTCACCCAAGTAAAACAAACAAACCAACAAACAAAATATTTTCAGTCTGACTGTGCCATGCTCTCTGTGTGCACCTGTAGCATAAGTTGGAGCATTTTTTGTATTTATTAGAGAGTTGACAGGAAGTAGGGGGAGAGCAGTAAGCTACAACATGTACCCAAACTGAGACACTGTGCTTCATAGCCAGTGCTTTAATGCTCCCGGGCACCCTGTTTTTCTTCAATTCTAATGGTTTTTTAATGTTTTTTCCTCCTCTTTGTGTGCCTTTGTTCGACAGTATGAGCGGTAATGCGTTGGAATCCCTTGCAGATGACATCATCCCTATAGACACTGACACCACAAGGTATTAAACTGAGTCTACAGCGTAGCTTTGTTAAGAATGCGTGAGTGAAAAAGGACTGTGAACCGGCAGAAATGATTCTCTCACACTGCACACATTACCTTTTTCCAATGTGCTTGATCTGTCATAACGTCTTCATGGTTTCTCTGTAACCTCTATCTTTCCACTTTGGCTCTACAGTCTCAGCACTCAGCATTCATGGGAAGCCAGCAAACCTGAGCAGACAGAGGAGAGGTGATGACACACTTTGATTCACTCTTACGCTTCCACACAATGCGCCCCACTGTCTTTCATTCATGTACATGCACCCATGCATGCCCATTACATGCTAAAAGCCTTTCAATGTATGTCCAATCTCAGCCAAGACGCCGAACCAGAAGGCCCGGCTGCAGATGAAAAGATGCTGGTCATGTTTGAGAGAAAGTAAGTCATCTTTTTGTTTACAGCTGCATGCATATCTCATCCTTTTATTCCCATAACCTCCTTCACTTTCACTATGGTGAAGTAACTAGGCTTTTGCAGCATCTACTCATTGAGCCAGAAAACATTGTGCGCTGGTGCTGATAAAAATGGGTCAGATATGTATTTGTTACAACCTTTCCTCACAACTGCAGATCCCCCTTCCAGCCCTTTTGTGTGAATTTGTCATACTGTCATGCTACCATGTCATGTCATGTCTCTGTGCACAAAGGTCCACTGAAAATGACTCCCCATGGGACAGATGGACATCACCCACTGTCTATACTATCACCACCACTGCAGGGGAGGAAGAGGAGGAAGAGGAGGAGGAGGAGGAGGAGGAGGAAAGGTATCTCCACTGAGGCTGGGTCCATTAAATGCATATTACGCTGCTTCATTTTTTCTAATTAAACCAGGACGGGGTTATAACACCTTAAAATTCGGTGCCTGTCAACCATTTAATTAAAAGCAAGCTAAATGTGAGTTGAAATTCCTGTTGGATCAGTCTGAGAATAATTAACCTCTTCTCAACATGTTGTTTTTACTTGAATTCTGTCACTTCTTCACCTGTTCTGCCAGACTTATTATAACGCAGCAATGTCCTCTGTTTGTAGCCCCGAGGATACACAGACACAGACGGTCACTACCATCACTACTTTCAGGTTGGGAAAATTCTTAAAACTCACATTTTGTGGTCAAAAAACAGGGAGATTAGAAGCAACTGAGTGCGTGAGAGGCATGTAGGTCACGTTTACAAGTGCAAAGCATGGGAGGAGGTTTCAAAGTGAGGCTATGCTGCAAAACAGTGGAGAACAGACCACACCTGGTCAATAAAATCTGACCCCTTTGGAGCTGCGATTCGCAAAGATCAGTTTCATACACTTATAAAAACCGCAGAATTCTTGTTCACTGGATACCATCCAGGTTATTGACTGCTTCAGCCTACAGTAAAAGTCTAACACAGCTTCTTTTACTTTCCAGGGAGATACACGGTGAGCCAGAGCCTGTTATGGATCGGTAAGTTTATGATCTTGTTAACATCAGACAGCATAATGCAAGAATACTTCTCCAGAGTGTTATTTTCTACGGTTTGCTCTGCTGATTTTTTGCTTTAGTACAGGCACTCTCCTTTAACTGGAGCCTTTTGTCTTTTATGAATGTCAGAACAATTTGGTACTTCATGGAAATGAAATGCACCTGTTATTCTAAGTGTTGGTTAATGCACTTTTTAAATGAAATAAAAGAAACACACAGGATTTAATTTGTGGATCACCAGGGCTTGTTTTACACTTTTTACCCTAAGACGATCTGCTTTTGGGGGCGAGAGATTTAGGCCAAAACCAGTGGGAATGCAGCTGTATCCACTTAATATTGCAGTCTGGATATTAAGTTACCTGCAACTCCTGTATGATGCAGAAAGAATACTTCAACTCCATCACTGAAGTTAAATGACAAGATCTACTCTCATTGTCTTTCAATTTGCCCTCATTTCCTTCCCTCTAATTATCAGTCTCCAGATGTCAGATTAATGATGTGTATTAGAGATGTCCTTCTGTCAAATCACAGCCTGTTAAACAGTGTGCCATTAACATGCGATGGCAGTTCCACAGCTCCTGAGTTACATTTGACAGATGTAGAGTCCTTCTGTGTAACCCATCACGCTGCTGTCGTTAGTGAGTGAAAGATTGGACTAATGCTGCTGCGCTCTGTCCCCAGTTATGAAACCTATTCAAGGGCTGCGACTGTGGAGGAAGACCAGCGTGTCACATCACCAGATCCTGAGGCCAAAAAGTGGGTGATTTTTACCAACCTTTAAGATATCAGCTTATGTTTGACTTTTGCATTTAACTCACTAGTTCCTTTATCTGCCCAAGGGGGTTTGTCTATGTGAAGGAGTATGTCAATGCAACGGAGATGTCCTTGCATAATGCCAAGGATGAAGATGATGGGTAAGACCAATATATTTCTTACAGTGGCAAAAAATAATTAATTATAGATATATATTGAATAAACCAACCAGCACTGCATTTATGATGACTTAACCAACTCCTCTTTTTTCCACAGTGGGTTAAGTTATTTCACGTCAGGCTCCCCCAGTTACGCTTACAGCAGCCAGTCCACTTACTCCAGGTAACAACACAGTTCCCTAAACCTGTATTAAAGAAGCTTTGCACCTGAGCATTTTTTTCCCCTAACACTTCAGCTGCTTTCATTTCCTCATTAAGTGAAAATTCAACTGCTTTCACCTGTTACACATAAACTAACATTATGTCCACTGCATTTAATCAGCCTCCTTAAATGACATTGCAAAGCCTTTAGTGTGTTTACTGCGACTGACACTTCAAACCCTCTAGGGCTCAGATCCATAAAAAAAAATTCTTCACGTCTTCAAATTTTCCACGTTTCATAATTGTGCTGTTCATACACATTTTACTTAAGTTGCTTCCAGTACTAAAAATTCAGCCACTTGAACTGAGTCATCTTATGCACTTGAACTTCCACAATTTTTTTTTCCCAAGCATTAACTTAAATAGACATTTCTAGCTCAATGCATCATATACACTTGAGTGACATGTGAACTCTTTTCACACTTTCACTCCAACTTACACTAACACTTTTAGTGCTAAAACTTCAGCAAAAACTTAAACCATTTTCAGCATTTTCCATATAACTATCATTTCAACTGCTTGTAGTATTTAGTATTTATGCACTATTAAATAGTTTGAATGTCACTTCAACATCTTTATGGAATTACAACATTTTAAAACTAAACGTCTCTTGCTCTTTAAGAGACAGTTTGACTGCTTTCACCAATTACACAACCACTGACATCATTTTAAACACATTTATCAGTTTCTCTTCGACAGATCTTTCACCTCCTTTTAATGTGTACAATGCAACCAACACCTCAAACCCTTTTATGTTCCAAATTCACAAAACACAACTCTGACACTTCAACTTCATTCAGTGTCTACACTACAGTGAAAATACAGACATCCTTTATAATGTCATTTCAGCTGCTTTCAGTATTTGCAGTGTGACTTCCGCTTCAGCTGCTTTCAGAATTTCAGCATTTTCAAACAGCAAGTATTTAGCAGCTAGCACACATACATTGTCTCCATATTCTGTAGTGGGTCAGATTGTTTGACATCAAGCTCAGGTACTCTTACAGCAGCCTCTCCGCTTCCTCCTGGTAACATCACAATTCCCTAAACGTGTTTAAAACAGGCTGTAAGTCAGAGCCCTTTCTCACCCTGCCTTGCTATCTCCAGTTCTGACTAAACTAGATTATGTGTAAGCAGTAGGGCAGAAATTCCACCAAGCCTGCTCATTAAGAGGCTAAGCGGGGACATCAAAGGATTATTTACACGCATTGAGTTCCCTTGCACAGGACAGAGTGGGTCACAGGTTATTTTACCAGACAGAGCTGCAGTTGCATGAAAGGCAGTGGCCAAACTAACTTGTCGCAATCGCTGTGTCTTCCCAGTGGCTCATGGTCATCCACATGTACATACTGCGGAAAGCAGGTGGGCAACGACGCCAAGATCTCTATCGAGCACCTCAATATCAACTGCCACCCTGTCTGCTTCAAGGTAATCCCTCAGTCTGCTCAGATACAGTTCTGCTGAAGGAACAATTTGGCATTTATTGGACCATAAATTGCTGGACACAGTTTCATGTCCTTGAAGGGACTGACCCAAAGAAAATTAGTTTTTGTTTCCCAATGCTTGACACTTCGGTAAATGTTTGGTTTTTGCAGACAGTTTTATGGAGAATATTGATACCACTCTCGGGTTTGTATTGTAAATATGATGTTACAGCCATCAGCCAGTGGTAGCTTAGCTCAGCATAAAGACTGGAAACAAAGAAACAGCTAGCCTGGCTTTCTCCATGGTTCAGGAATCAGCCTCCCAACAGCTGATTGCCTACTAATGTTATACTCCTCGAAACCTACAGTATGCCCTCAAAGATAATTTTCTTGACTTGGACATCTCGACAGAGGCTGAGTGGATTTTTACCATTAAAACTGCTATTGAAATGTCCATCTCCCATTATTCATAATTTTAACCCTTACTCAGAAAGTCTGAGAATGTTAAATGTAGCTGACCTGATTATCTACTAAGATAGAGAATTGTATCTTTAAAGGTGATTTGAGTATATACACCTTAATAAGCAAGTATAGATCATATGCAGGGAAGAGAATAGCAGCTCCCTGGAAACAAAAAAACAGATTGAAATACACTGTTTGTATGTGTATAAAACACTGTGGAGACACATGTAAATAGTGTCTTATGTGTTTTAATAAGGGAATACAGAACTGTGTAACATAAGGGTGACCCTCTAGTCAGCCTAGTTGTTGTATGCTAAGCTAAGCTAACCAGCTGCTGGTAGTTTCATATTTGACAAACAGAGGTGAAAGTGGTGACTCTTGAAAAGACAGAACATAAGTGTAAATCCCAACATGTCAAACAAGTCATTTGTTTCTAAATAGTTGTTTTTTTATAAGGAGTCATGTACAAATTATGTTCATCTCGTGCATGTTGCAAGTCTGCAAAACAAAGGTTTAAACACTTAAATGCTGTTTTCAGGGCTACAATAGTTTTGTATACTAGATGTTATGGAGCAGTAAATTTGAATGAGATAAAAACACTGTTTCTCACTGCATTTTCTCCTGATTACATTTTCTAAAAACATTTTCCCCATGTTTCAGTGTGATGGGTGCGGTAAGCCAATGGGGGACCTTCTCGACAGTATGTTCCTCCATTGTGGGAAAGTCAACTGCGAGTGCTGCTACGCCAGAGCCTTCGACTGATTACTGAAGCTCTTCCGCGGCCTCTTATCCCCGTCCTTT
>JAQFJA010000026.1:9506798-9519319 GCA_029874485.1 Naso brachycentron | reverse complement strand
TGCTCTGACATCTATGTACTGAAAGACAACTCAACATCCCAAAGAATTAAACAGAAAGGGCATCATGCAAAGCACACTGGCACGCGTGTCACATTCATATCTAGCATGTTTTTACTTTGTAAAAGCAACAGATAGCCCTAGAATTATCTGCACGTGTTTGACATGCGAGAACCCGACACCCAAACTGTGAGCAGATCCATCAAACCATAGCGTTGCTGGCAGATTGAGGTCACGCTGAATTATGACTGGAGCTCCGAGGTAATCACTCATTGGGTCCCTGCTAAAATGCTGTCGCGCCGCTCTGCAGCCGCCTCTGCGCCGCGGTTTGCTGACCTCGACCGCGCTGCCCCCGCACTAGACACCCGTTAAATGGGCATGCGGTTCTGGCCCGGGATTGGTGGAGATAATTCAACGCTGATAGGAATAAAAAAAAAAAGAAGCTTGACCTTGGGGCTATGATGACCACAGCATAGGTTACACACACACACACACACACACACACACACTGAAATACACCCACAGGCTCAAACAAATACAAGCAAGTTTATGTCATGTTTTGACAACAGCAATATGGATGCAATGCTGATTTGAACAGGCCAGTGCTGCATCACTGGATGGAGGGTAACATGACGTGGCTGCTCTTTGGATCACTGACGTATTATGTGGCAGCTATGGGCATGTGATGTGAGAGTGTTAATGGACAAGGATGTTCTGTTGGCGATGATGCCAGTAAGCGCCATAAATGACTGTACTTTGTAATCTGCAACAGCTGGATAAAATCACTGAAGCATCAGCGCCGAGTTTTATCGGTCTGGCCCTGAGATAAAAGCGACTGCAAAGTGCATCCACCAAAAAAAAAAAAAGAACAAAAAAAACACTCTAACCTTAACAATGTCATCCAAATTTTAAGAAAGATGACCTTGAAAGTTTGGATTGGCTGAGTCTCATTTTATAAGTCAGCGAATAACTTCCTTTACGATATTCCACATGGCTTTAAGAGCTAATGGGGTGAAAATATGTAAAGTAGCAAAATTTTTTTTTAATTCTTCTCATACACATAAAAGCCATCGCAAGAGAGGAGTAACGTGGCCATGGGGATATGTCTTTCTCTCTTTTTTCTTAACCATATCTCCTACTAGATCTTGTCCTCACTTCCTTCCTCAGCCTTGTTTTTCTCTCTCTCTTTTTCACACCCTCCCTGTCTCCTTTTCTGAGGGACCACGCTGAGTCCCTCCCTGCTGATTATTAGGCATAAGCCTGCGTTCAGCGAAGCCTGAATCCTCTGAGCCATCTTACCTCCACCATCTCTTCACTGTAAGCAAATCTCCACAGACCCGAGGACTGCGCAGAGCCCCCTCTGTTGCAAACATTCCTCTCTGTCTACAGTCAAACTAGGCTAACACTCAGTTGGACACACTCAATAAATGTTGCTCTGCTTCTCTTGCTGCATTTCTCTCTGGCTCTTTTTTCTTTCTCTTTCTGTGTTGTATCCTCCTCCAATCTTTCTTAACTCTCAGCTCAGCAGTTTTATTGTTTTTCAAAATGATAAAGACATATGAAGTGCTTTAATCCCACCTGAAATATTTAAAACCAGCTGGGAGATGAATACTTGTAAAATTTGCCTAATTGTACATCCTTGGCTGATTCATAACATAGGGTTAAAGCTGCTGTCTCCATGACTACAGCCTACAGTACCACAGGCTGCATCCACTTAAACTCAAGTGCCTCTGGTCTGATCATGCATTAGTCCATGGGTAATTTCACACTGGTCTGGCAGCCCTGAAACAACATCTACATTATTTTTCTGTGCACATGAAATGTATGTGCAACATCAAACTCGTCAACACCAAAATGAGCAACACTGGTGCAGTCAGAAACTGGGCAAGGCAAGACTTTCTGAGACAGTAGCAGTGTCACTGAATACACTTCCTGGATTCTCTCAGGCTACAAGGAGATACTGTAAATTAAAGAAAATTAAATTAAATCTGTATGAATGCGTGTGTGTGTGTATTTGTGAGAGAGAGAGAGAGAGAGCAATAATCCAAGTAAGACTGTTATTTGCAAAACTTAAATATTAAAAATGAGAGATGACCTAAAACAGCACCAGATGGGACTGGCTACTTATGATTCACTGCATTAGTGATTTGTTTTCTTGCTCTTTTATGGCTGCAACTCTTCTTGTTACCTGGTTTACATGTTTCCTCTAAACCAGATTTACTCTGGAGTGATTTCATAACAGATGATCCAACCGGACAGCTGCCAAAGAAAATGCCTCTTCCTCCCAGAAACTGACTGTTTTGTTTTGCATGGATCAGGACACAAAAGCAAACGCTTGCCTAATTCCTACAAAAACTAAAGTCTTTCTTACGTCCCGAGAGGTGTTGTAGCAAGTGAAGAGCAGTGGGCTTTGAAAACAGAAGGACTGCCCTGCTCCTGTTTTCATCATGTTCATACTGAGGCAGTGTCTGAAGGGGCCAATGTTTTCATCTATCAGTGTGAGACATGCTTCATGCCAGCCCTATATAATGTCGTTTGAAGCTGTTGGTCTTCTGCTCCAGCCTCTGTAGAGACTGCCTGCTTGCCTGCAGGCTGTGGCTTAGGCCAGATAAAGAGTTTGATCCATGAGGGTGGATGGAGGGAAGAGGGAGGGAATGGGAAAGCAGAACAGAGGAAAAACAGAAAAGGGAGGGGGGGGGGACAAAATCGGATGGGAAAGGAGAGGAAGGAAGAGGTAAGATGAAGGTGTGAGTGAAGGAGAGGATGTGAAATAGCAGGAGGCAAAAGGGGAGGAGGCAAGGAAAGAATGGAGAAGGAGAGGAGAGGAGGATAAAAATGACCCCATTGACAGGCTGTACCCAGGTTCCAGGATCGATGTGCATCTGAGCCCGGCGAGTGTGATATCTCCTACTAATCACGACGTGACATCCACTGGTCAATACCACACACTCCAGGACTCATCATCACATGCACGCAGGCCTCCCTCTGTCTGCACGCACAGCACAACAGGGCCACCGCTCCTCCTTGAACTCATCAATCTAGCTGCTAATCACAGGCATGCATGCCACACTTGAGTCAAACAGCAATTTTAGACTAATTCACCAAATTCATCTCAGGCTAGAAAGTGGCGTGGCGTTTTACAACATTGGGACACTTCAGATTAGTGCATGTTGTCATTCGCAGTAATTTGCATCTTGAAACTTTTCTCTTTCTCTTTGATTGTTTCAACTTTTTGTATTGTGATCTAAAACAAGCTGGACACGGCACTGCTATTTATTTGAAAGTCCCATGTGATTACTCATGGTGCCCACAGACCGAGGCACAAGCATAGACAGGCATGTACCCACTCACTTAATACTGGCTAAAAAACATCTTATGTCACCTAAATGAAGATTAGGGCAGCTTTGACGTACTTCACTGGAGTTGCTGGTCAAGCGTGTGGATGTGTGTTTGATAGATGCAACATTTTCAGGGTGCAGGGAGGCTCTATTTTCTGTATTCAGTAACTGACAAAGCCATGTCTTGTGCTCTCTGAAATTCTATAAAAGACAAGCAATTCATGCAAAATCTATGAATAGAAACATATCAAAAAATATTGTCCAAGACAGGAAGGAAGGAGATCTCTCAGCAATTTTCTTTTATTATTGATCTCATAAACACTTAGACCATTGCAAGAAAATGGCCTTTACTGCACTTGCTTTTTATTCAGCTTCAGTTTCCTGTATCTTTTGGGACGTTATCTGTGCGTGCTCATGACTACACACACATGCAAGCACACACACTGAATTGATTTCTGTCCTGCTCTCCTCTCGCAGTCTAGATGCCAAACCAAGAGAAACAGAAAGCCTGCATGGTGAATTTTTCCATTTGCACTCATGCATGTGTCACTAATGCTGCAGCCTCTGAAAAGCAGAGAATGCTATCTCCATGTCCCTCTATTGCTAGCTCTCTTTGTGCTGTGGCATTCGGGGCAGTATTCACCGAGCTTGCTCCCCACTGCTGCAGTGCCTAGATTGGCCTGATAGCCGTGTGTGCACAACAACAACACGCACTGTCAGCGAGCCTTGGCTAGGCGTCGATGTGGAAATGGGAAGAATAATGAGTTATTACAGGGTTATCTGTGTGTATCTCCATGTCATGACTGTGTAAGCGGCTCTGCTAATCTCATTAGATGGGACAAGTTGTTAAAGATGTTTTCTGATTTCCTCTCTCTTCTCCTACTGCGTCCACAAATAGATTTCAGATCAGTGTGCTGAGGGGAAATGATTAGTGCCTTTAGCTCCTGCGAAACTGGTTTTCATGGGAGGATTGTGCAAGTGGCCGCTGTGTAGTAACAGTGCAAACATCTGACTCCTGTTGTTTCTAAATATATGCACCATGTTTTACACCCCATCTGCATTGTGTAGCAGCCCCCAAAGCTTGGTTCCTTTTTATATGTGCAGCAGGCAGTGACAGACAAAGACAAAGAGTGCACTCACTTCAAGGAAGCAAAGCTCCATAAGTACAAATCACATGTAAAATATGTCTACCATGGGAGGGTCAGAGACATAAGTCACACACAAATATGACAATTCAGCCATGAAATGTGGACGGATGGGAAGCTTCTATTCTTGGCGACATCTTGCCTGTGACAGCCAGATGGGATGGCAGAAATTCTGTTTTGGGCCAAGGAGAGCCACAGAGAGGGCACAGTTGCGTTTCTGACAAATTATCGCAAGGGGTGTACACCCCCGGGGGGAATCAGAGGGATTCAGAGCAAAGAAAGACAGAAAGAGAGTGACAGCGAGAGAGAGAGATGGATAGTTAGATAGAGAGCGACGGAGGGAGAGAGTCAGACCTCAGTCTTAGTGCCTAAATCTTGCAGAAACAAATTAGCTGCGAGCTGTAGGGCTACGGGAGGTGAAACTGAGATGGATATGCACATGCTGGCTGAAAGCAGAAGGTGGGTGGATGCTTACTGCTTAGCCTGGCCTTTTTCACAGCCTTCCAGTACAGCAGAACATTTACTTGCTTTTGAGTCTGGTTCAGGAAAAGAAATGTCCCCGATTACATCTGATTGCAGCTTGCAAACAAAGGCGCACAATGTGCACGGTGTTCTTGCATACATGGAGCAAAAACATGTCGAGTGCACATAGTGCACATTGCATCCTCTAAATATCAATTGTTTCTCCAGGGAAGTCAAAATCCTGCTCTCGCAGAAAATACCTGGGAGCTACATGTAATGTGCGGTATGTATCCTATACATCCCACCCACATAAATGCTACCAGCATGCGTGCACTAACACACACACACACACACACACACACACACAAACACACACACACATATATAATTCAGGAAGCTCATTAGGCGCCACACACAGAGCACCTAGTAGGCAGCAACCTTTTTTCTCTGACCAAGAACATCAACAACTCTTTTAATCTAAACCACCATTAATGAGGCAGAACCAGAGGAGACATTAGAAAAAAAAAGCTCCCCTGGACGTGCTGTAATTCCTGCACCCCACTTGTAATTATAGAGCTCTTCCTATCAGAAAGAGTCCCCCTGTTACCAATGCCTTTTAGGGGTCAGTGGTCACACCCGCAGTGGTGGCAGCGTCCGAGCCGATTAACTATTGTAGCATGCATGAGTGTGTCAGGATGGGCGCTGGCTCCAGCAGCGTAAACATATTCTTCTAGCTGTGCCTATGTCACTCTGTGTTCCTCTCTCACAGCGTCTGACACCACTGTTCCCCGCTCTGCCCATTGTGCCAGTAGCCCTGCAGCCAGGAGCCACACAAGCTCGGTCTAATTCAAGGCGGCACACCATGCAAACAGCAGACCAAAATAGGATGGATATGTGTCGCCCTCGCTGCGCCCTCACTCTTGAGCACACATTAGAGAGAGAGAGAGGAACTCTGTGGGCCTGGAAATGGGACGACACACAAAAATGTGATCCCTACACCTGACTGGAATTACCTGCAAAGAGGAAGGTTGCAGTGTTTGTGCATTTATCAAGTGTGCGTGTGTACGTGCTTGTTGGTGTGAGAGTGGCCAGTGAAATGTTGCACTATCACACCAACCATCCCTGGAGAACACTGTGTCCACCTCCCCTGCCTCATGCTTCATACTGTAAACTCCCATTGAGTCGATTACTGGGGCAGACTCTTTAGCCATCAGAGCCACTCACTGTAATTGGACGTTGAGACAATTGGGTTATGACATGTCCGGCTGTATGTCCATTGGCAGCGGCGTCTCTCTGGAAATCTACCCAAACTAATCAAGTCAACTGGAAATCCCAACAATTAAGAGCTATTTGTGCCGCCTATCTGAACTCAGCATTCTGCAACGCAGCATCGATCTGCTGCAAAACTAATCCAACTCAATCCATTCAAAAGTTCTTATTTTGATTAGGAGATACACTGGGATGCTGAGATGTTGACTTTGGTAATAAAGATTAAAAATGTGTTGACCAAAGCGTTCATCAATGTGAGATCCATCATTTCTGCCTTCTCTTAACAAAAGAGTGCTGACTGCACATTTATCTGCGCCGCAAACTAGGAAATATATCTAAGCAAGACAAACAGGCAGACATATGGATGAACTGAGCTGCCGACATCTATCCTCATTGTGTCACTGACGGAAAGAGGAGGGGGGGAAAGGGAAGGTCATGGGAGGATAAGAGAGGAGGAGGAAAGGAGAGAAAGGGAGAAAAAAAGAGAGAGGACTCTTAAAATTCCTCAGTGGGTGCTATTGTCCCTGGAGAGCATTCAAGGCAGGCAACGGCTCTCTGCATAGGGAAAATGGCACTTCGCATGCTAACTGTGACTTTGCATTCATTGTGTGGAAGACACAGGCATCTCAGTGCATTGGGTGACTCACGCAAACCATTTCATCTCCAATATGTGCTCTTCTTGGGCTCAATACAGAGGCTCAGAAATGATTTCAGACTGCGATTTGGTTGAATTACATTTCTTAACACCAGGATGTTTCTATATGGGTCAGAGATATAGCTCAGAATTCATCAACAGGATTGAAAACAACAGTTTTCCTCCTGACATTAAGTAGATTTGTCAGACCCTTTCAACAATATTTGATTTCCGTTGAATCTAAGACGATGAGAAAACCTAAAATGTTATTTTATTAGTTTACTGAGCTTTGGGCAGTTTTATTTCTTATGACATTTTAAACTCAAGCAGTGGAGAAACAACGATATTCGGAGCTGGTCCAGGTCTAAGAAGCTTTGGATGGCTTTCGGAACAGTTTGCTCAAAGCATTTTCATTTAACTGTATTTTGCGCAGCCCCACCGCCCCTCTATAGGGTCATATTGGCTTATGATGTGCTGCAACTGTGAGTAAATATAAGCCTGTGTATTAGATTGGGGCCTGAGATGAAATCTAATTTCTATGAGCTATGTGGGAGAGATTGCTTGCTGATACGCATCCAAGGCCACATCTGGCCGGCCCTATCAAATATACATGAACCTCAGGAGATCACAATATGGCTGCACTCCCATTATTTCCTCAAGTCCACGACACATTTTTGGTCTGTGTAAGATGTTTGATGCCGACACTGACATTTACTTGATATTTACCAACTTTGTGCAGATAAACACGCCATGACATCAATCTTTTGTATTGGCATCCGCCGACGTCTTAGTTACTGCCTGATCTCATGAGGATACCATTTAAGATCTGAATATTGTAATGAAGGCAATAAAGCACGAAGATGACTCGGCTGATATCGAGAAGTGACAGCTAATTTGAGTCACTGGTGTAGCCAGCTGATAACAGATTGATAGTGTCACAAACCATAATGGACAAGTAATTAATATCTACTGCACGGACTCCATTTTCAACGCTAATTCATCATTTTGAATTCCAGGTGAATCAAAAAAAAAAAAAAAAGAGAGAGTGACAGAAAACACTTCTATGTCTGGCACCATGTCAACCTCATTTCAGCCCAGCTGCTCTAACAGCAAAGACTACATACATCCTCCTTTCACAGCGGCACTCCAGCCGTTTTCAATTTTGGCACGTACAGAATTCAGTGCATTTTTACCTCTGGTCCTCTCTGTCAAGCTCTGAAAAGGCCAAATGGGTGGTGGTTGACAATTTCTTCGCCACTTCAATGCCCAAAATTGTGTTGGCTGCTTACAGTGGAGTGCTGGTGCAGGGAGTAAAACACAGAGTGACAGGCCGAGGTCCCGGCACAAGGGCAGAGAGCTGTGAGCTGAGCTATGGTGAGGAGCAGTGCTTCCCCGCCCTGACAGCTTCATTCACTATTTATTTGTGCGCCTGTGTACTGTAATGTCTGTGTGAGTGTGTGTATGGCTGGCTAGCGTCATTATATTTGCGTATGTTGTGCGGTTCCTTGTGCATATACATGCGTCTACATTCTGGAGCTGTGTGACTGCCTCACGGAGGTAAGAAAGGCATTGAATAGTTGCCTTTCTGCCTCAGTGGTCACACTTTAGATTATCAGTCTTTCACATTCAAACCAGGCCGTAGGCAGCGGGGGAGAGAAGGGAGAAAAGCAAAGAAAAAAAATATCACGTTCATGTGAGAGAGTGCACAGGTTCCTTTCTAATGTTTTTGTCCTCTTTTCCATGGTAACATGCCTTTCACTGCAATCTGTCCTTTTTCATATCTTTCCCTATATTCTCTGCTCTCTCTGTTGTCTCTCTTGCTGCCAGTGCCAGTAGGCACACAGCTGTAGCCACATGAAATCCCCTGGAGTGGGAGAGCATGTGGACTTACATGTACACATAGCCTCTGTGTGTTTGTGAGCGTGTCTGTTTGTGAGCCGAGAATGGAGGGGAATATTTACTCAGGCCAACCTTTAACGACAGTCAGTCCCCTGAGCCTGGACCTGCCATAGCCAGATGTGTGTGTGTGTGTGTGTGTGTGTGTGTGTGTGTGGGTTCTGCAGCATCAATGCGAGTCTGCAGAGATGAGTTATGTGCGTGTACAGGCGTGTGTGTGTGAGAGAGACAGAGTGCGCTCGTCTATCAGTTAGGCTGCATGCTGGCACGTTCCACTTTCTCAATGTCAAGCAATCACGTATTCAACAGCAACTAATGTCACAACACTTGACACATATCTAACCCACAGACATTCTTTTCCAGCACACATTCACAGCAGCATCAGTAAGCCTATTGATGTTACTATAGAATGTGTCATTATCAGCTTCCATGACCACATAAAGAAGTGACACATATGTTCTGCCTGTAGTGCACAGATTAAAATTGAACACTTGAGTTTTTCCAATAGAATTTGAGATACTCTAACTGTTCATCATGTTTAAAAGCTCCTCAGGATGATGGAAAATATAGGCTATCTATTTTGCGCCTTAAACACCAACTGACTCATTTGGGTTAAAAGATCAATCATTGTTATTTTTTACATGTATTTATTTTGCAATTATGGGATTATGGGTATCTTGAGTGTGGCATCTCAGCTCCAACCTCATCACTCCTCACAAATTTAATTTATATGCAGAAATTAAAGAGTACTGACATAAATCTTAAACCCCCCAGTCGGAGCTTGCAGGTGGATGCTCGGGTGGTGGAGGGATTGAAAGTAATGACAAAGCAGATGCAGGAAATCTTGCAGCTTAAATAGACCGCCAAACTGGGAGGGATGCATGTGATGGGTGATTGTGAGTATGATGTATGACGAATATGAATCAGTGCAGCTCCAGTTGTCTGCCTGAATTAGCTCACAGGCGTAACTGCATTTATGTGTAAGTGTTTACAATTTTTTGAGTTTTTTCGCATATTTTGACATGATTTTTTAAAAGAATGACTGAATGTTGATGAAGGCTCATGTGTCAGGCTCCTGATATTGCGAGTAAGGGCTCACAGTCACAATGTATCGGGATCATTTGAGGTCCAGTGTGTGAGATTCAGATGGATCTATATATACAGTAAGGCAGAAATGAAATATAATTTTCATAGTTATGTTTTCACCAAAGTGTAATCACCTGAAAATAAGAACAGTTGTATTTTCTCTACCTTGAAAGGAGAATTTTATATCCACATAGGGAGTGGGTCCTCCTCCATGGAGGTTGCCTTACCATGTTTCTACTCTACTTGTAAGCGGAGGATATTAAGCTCAGGAGGCTTGCTGATTTTTTCCACAAGACGCATGCGGTTCTCTGCTTAAATAGACAAGGAAATAACCTGTTGACAGTCATATTGACACAATACCAGCAATATTCACTGTAATTTCAACATTTCCAGTGTGTCTGCAAAGAGTCCCTTCATTTAAACTCTGTCAATGATCTTTTTGAGTAAAACAGACCATACTTACTCTAACTGAATTTCTGTTGTCTGTCTCCATTCCTCGTCATCACTGAGGAGAAGAACTCAAGTAGTCAAGACCAAGTACCGTCAACTTCATTAGCTGCTTTCAGAGTACAGATGATAAGTGCCATACGCATACAATAGTTAACAATAAATGCCTAAATGTAATTTAATGATACCATTATAAATAAACGTTAAAGTTCCTTCTTGACTTTGAAAGTAGTTATCTAATAAAGAATCCTAAATCAAAAGACACTTAATGGCTTTATCAATCAAATTACATGATCTTCATTGACAGCTGGATGGAAAGTCCTTTAAGTGCTTTGGATAAATCTTACAGCTACTGAGTTCACACATTAAAATAACTTGATTTAAAAATATGAGCAACACATTTTAATGCACTTTGACTAAAAAAGTGCATTTTACTTTTACTTTAATGTAAAAATATGTTGAAGGGGCATTATGGACAAATGCCACTATCAAGGATTATGCTATTTAAAACTGTCATATTGATATTTTTTTGGTGATACAGCACACTGCAAAACTGAAAAGTTGCTGAGGAGCAAAAGAGGACTGACAAAAGTGTCTATTTTTGGCAAACTAGCAAATTAAATACTCGATTAATCCAGACACTTCATCACCTTGATGGAACAATTATGTAAAAATATGCTTTGACAGAAAACATTCCAGCTTGTTGATTTGCAACATTGCCCACAGTTAAATAACAAGCATGACAGCTTGTCTTGCAGTATAAATCACTGCGTTCCCTAACCGTCGTGCAAGGTATTCAAGATATAGAAATCAGCTGACAGGTTTGGCAAAACAACACACAATGTCTTATTATTATGTATGCCTTAGATTTGGCCGTTGTGGCATTGTGGTAAGAATATTATCCTGTGCAAACTAATCCAGAGTACATTTCCATGACTCTAGTGTCTACAGCTGCTGTCATTTATTGTAAATAGCTTGCAGCATATCAATTCTACCGCACATTGTCTCCTCCCGCGTCACTGTGCACTTTGTTTGCCTGCATATCTGCATGGGCATTGTCAGCAACTGGCCTGTGTTAATTCAATGAAGTACTTCCATGTTAACATGTTTTCATGTTTGAATTTTAATCAAACATTGGCCACCCTTTTTTCAGCCAGGGATGTGTTTTGGCTGCGACGGGAGGGGGGCAGTGTTTTTGGCTCTGATCTGTCGCTGTTCCCATGAACACCATCAGATATTCACAGTGCCATCTCTGATGTCGCAGCTTTCCCTCCTCCTCGCCAGCTTCATCAGCTCTGACACAGAGAAAAAAGACGTGTGCTTTTGGGTTCCTGACAAATTATGGCTGCACAATCTACAGTGTTTGAATAATTTAGCACCATACCGCTTGGAGGAAATTTGCAAAGAGAACGAAAGAAAGAAAACCTACACGCCGAGCCAACCTTTTCTCTCTTCAAGGCTCGAAGCAAAAGGCATCATCTGTCTGTCCTCTGGGATTTCAAATCTCGTGTCTTTCGGTATCTCTGTGAGTGTTGAGCGTGTTTTGGCATCACAGAGGCTAGTGCTCGTCCCAGAGGAAAACCCAGATACCCATAAACCCCCTGTCTTTCCCAGGAGGTCAAGGTGAGAGGTCAAGATGGGCTGGATAGGTAGTTGCTCCAGAGGGAAGGTTTTTTTTCCCCTGCAGCTCTTTAATAGAGACCAGAGGGAGAGGAGGAGTAGTGAAGGCTGGTAGGGTTGTAGCACAGTGGCAATGTTTCCCATCGTGTCTCCCTCCCCTCTCCTAATGAGCTTTCTATTAGCAGCTAGGGGACGGATTTAGGCAGTTAGGCATACGGAGAAGGCTGGCTAACAATGCAAGTGGTTAGCTAAACAGCTGTTCTCTCTCCGCTGCCACCTCCCATCCCCGGCTAATGAAGCCCTCACCGATGAGCAGGAGTCCCGGGACATGCCTGAGAACAGCCACAGACACCCAGACAGGGGATCTCATTCACTCGCAGGCCTCATAAAACAGTCTGTGTGGAGGATGGCTTCACCGATAAGACAACCAAGGCTCCAATTAGATAGTGGCTCTAAGGGAAACCCTAAGAATAGCACATCAGGCAAGCACAGACATTTTTATGAGCCCTGTGCCCCGCTCCGTGTTTGGAAAGCAAACACTGCTTTGCATTGTTTTTGTGAGTGGAAAACGGCACAGGCGGTGATGCCTCTCACTATGGATAATCAACAGATCACTGTGATGATTTT
>JAQFJA010000026.1:9492258-9506721 GCA_029874485.1 Naso brachycentron | reverse complement strand
TAGTGGCATGCCATATGGGTTTGTCAACATCGGAAATAGTGCGGGGGATGCATGCTCTCCAAAGAACCCTCACTTAAACAAGGAGAAATGTTTCACGAGCGACGCCCATTTTTCATATTATAAAGACTTGATGCAGCATTATGTTTGGCTGGCAAAAGCAGGATTTGTTTTAGTTATAAGTGGAGTCTGTCCAAGGCTTGACTGTCTGTCGAGGACCCAGGTCACCTTCAGATAATACATGGCTTAAGATTTATTTTGCAGGTATTCTTTTTGCCTTATTGAGCAGTCACTTTAGCTGTCAAGGCTGCTGCATGCTTTGAAATGAAGGGCTGTTCTGAGTGTGCCGCTGCGTCAGAGCCCGGCCGGGAGATCCTGAAAGTCTGCAGTTATATTTGCTGCAATTAGCCAGGTGTGAAAATCGGCAGAGTGTCAAGTGCTCTGCAATTCCTTTTCTGTTCATTCTTCACACAACTACGTCTGCCACTGTGGGGAATATTAAACTGCTCATCATGAACAGCTTTGAGGGAAAACTTAGCTTTTAGTGTTTGCTTTAATCTGCAAGTGCTAGCGTGTGGATGAGGTAGGAGGCGCACTGGGAGCTTTGTTTTACTCCTACATTCCTGTTCTTACTTTCATGTAACAGACAGGAGCCTCATTGCTTTCTGATCCACTTCATTGTTTTGCTTCGTCAGCAGAGATGTCCTTAGCACTTCCTGCAGCTGCTTCACAATAAAAACCCTCAGGGGGCAAAATCAATTTTGTAGGGAAAACTATTTTTCTTGCTGCATGATTGCTGTATGCGTGCCTATTATTTTGTTTTCTACTGAGTTCCTGAAGGACCAAAACACCTTAAACCCTGGCCAGAGGTTGAAACATTAAAACCTATGACCCATGCGCAGGGCTTTTTAGCATCTTTAAATCTGATTTTGTAGTATACATTTTAATTTGTTGAAAAATTGGACAGCCTTGGTGAAAACAGTTTTGTTTATTAAAATCAAGCACTTCTTACAAAGGGATTCTGCAATCAACAGCTGTTTATAAACCCAATTAAATAAACTTAACCATAGTAAAAAATTTTATTTTTCAGAAAATTTATTCTAAATTATGGAATTATTTCCAGGAACTTCCTAAAAAAAAGAAAAAAAGCGCTACTGTTTCATCTCTCAAAAGATGCCGTTTCAAAGCCTTTTCCATGCTGCAAGGAATAGAATTCTGGTGGAGATATAATAAATTGATTCTTTATCTTTTTTTATTTTATTGAAATAAGCTTATGAAATCCACTTTTGACTGTAAAATGTCACAAAAAACCCTCAACACTTCTAGCAAAAAAAGCCAAGGAAATGACCTCAGCTCTTTCAATAGTTTGTTATGGCCTTGGCCTCAACAGATTGTATTCTGTACAGCATAATCAGAAAATTTCAAATTCTACTCATGAGGGCTGCTCCAAGGTGCCCTTGAAAAGCTTTTTCTGTTGAGCAGGAGCACTAAGTGTTGGACTGCAGCTCTAAGGTTAGCCACTCTGGGCTAATCTGGGAACATTGGAATGCTGTAACAGCTGGGCCTTTTGGGGACAATTCTTTGCAGGCAGATAACAGTAGGATCTCTCTCCAGCTAGGTGTGAATGATTCAGTGTGATGTGTTGTACAAGCTTGTTTGTTAAAAGCATGCAGCACCTGAGATTAGACTTCATTTGTATCATGCAGATGCTAATTTTAAACAAGGTCTGAGGGTCAAATTGCATTTAGTCTTTTTGCTCTTCAGCCTGCAGCAACAGGTAGCCTCTCTGTCCAGATATTTACTGAATATGAACACTGTAACTCGACGCACAATTTGCCCCAGGTTGTGAAATAGCACATTGGTATTATTGTTCTCTGACAGATACTTTCGATTTGGTGAGTCACTCTCTTTTATCACTGAAAAAGGATCTATAGCTTATGTTACCTCTCTAAGCTAAAAATCTATTATTGCCTTGCGGGGCTAAGAGCTAAAGATTTAGTCTTTTTGTCAGGTTGCACAATGTTGGCCTTTTATACTGGAGGTTTCTGCTTGTCAGCATGTTTGCTGAAGTTCCTCTCATTGGGGATTTCATTGTGCTCAGACTATGCAAATTCCACAGCTCAGGCTAATTCATTTGCACTGCCCAGAATTGAACGTCTTGGCAGGGTACAGCTTGTGACTGCACATGCACATGCTCATACACACACGCAGAGTGGACAGTTAAATACTTCCAGTACAGCACATTATGTCAGTGATAGGGGTCCAGATGGCATACATTCCCTTTATCACATTGTTATAGGCTCTCATGAGGAAAATCACACCAGGTTAATCCTACAGCAAAGTAATTGGACTGATGTTTTTCCTACGCGACACTTCTTATCAAACATAGAAAAAAACAATTTTCGTTCTAAATCACTCTGTCTGTAAGCAAAGACTGTAGCAAGCAGGCTCTCTGTAAACAGCATGATATATTCATGGATGCCTATAATCAAAAGGTAAACAAGTATTCTTCTCTGTGCAGATGAAGCTGTTACACCAGCATTAAGTGAGCAGGAAATCATATATCCGCCATTGCGGAGTAATTGAAAAGTTTCAAAAACATCACCTGAAATGGTTTGACACACCTGGTAATCTTCCCTTCCCACTGCAGAAAATACTGTAAATCACATGTTATGCAAAGCAGTTGATGAAGACTGTCACAGTGCATCAAGAATGGCTGGGCTTCATAGCAGCTCCACAGTACCCTTCTGTTCTGCAGAGAGACCGAGCATTTTTCTCTCAGCAGAGATAAACAGATGTATGGATGCCGAAGGACTGACCTGGCTTGCCGCAAAGGTGAGCTGTCAGCAACAACAAGCAAACACAGAGTGCTCGTGGTCATCACTAAAGGGCAAAGTTCAGCTAATTACAGCATTGTTGTTCATCTGGCAGACAAACACGGAAACAACAGTGTAATAAACAGCACAGCCGTGTTGCCTTGTCTCAAGTGCCTAATGAATGAACACTTACACAATCAAGGTAAAAAATAGAAGAAACGTATAAAAATGTGCAGTGAAGTAGACAAAAAGAGAGAACAGACAGTCCACAGACAGCGGACATAACGAAATGTGAAAATAGCGTAAGGGAAACTACTGAGTGGTGGGAGAAACTGGGCCAATATGTGTGGAACAACAGGGAATAAAGGGAGGGTGAGGGAGATGGCGCGAGATGGAGAAGGTGTGAGAGGAGGAGGGAGGTCAGTAGAGATGTAGAGATGGGCGGAGGAGGAGGGGGAGGCATGAGCCCCCAGTGCTCAGCTGTCAGTGCTTCCTCTGCAGGTGGGGCAGGAGGAGTGCCAAGTCCCTCTCTCCCACTCACACAGACACCCATGCATCACTCTATAATGGATGCTTTACACTGGTGCCAGAGAGAGAAAGACTAAGGCAGAGAGAGGGAGACATGGTGGGAAGACGAAAGAGAGACATGGGGGAGGGTGGGCACTGGAAAAAGAAAGAAACTGCTATGAGGTACAGGGGGAGAAGGAGCTGGAGAAAATGCCTCGGAGATTAAGGCAGTGGAGTCAGGGCAAGTGTAGCAGGGAAATGGACAGGCAGACATACAGACAGACAGCAAACTCCATCAAGTCATTAGACCAATCAGGAGAGGAAACAGACGAGACAGTCTGGAAGCAATATGATGCAGCTATTGGTTTAATTGATCCAAAGCCTAACAGGATCAAAGAACGGCGGGGCACAGCCGGGAGCTGTAGCCACCGTCCCCCGCTCCACCACGGCTGTCGCTGTCCATTAGGTGGTGTATGAATGTGCCCTTGACAAAAATTTATCAAGAATGATTCATAGATGGCGTCTACTTGAACTAATGTCTTGCCAGCCTCTTCACCGGGGATTGCAGGTTATCAACAGATGACATATTTTGTAGCTGCCTCGTTCATCAGCCCCGATTTCAAAACCTCAGCGATGCATCAACAGATGGGTCTCATTGTATTGTCATGAATGTTGCTGAGACAGCCCATGTGTGCTCAGTGTCACTCAAAACACCCAGGCCCATTTGTACAGTGGTGGATCTTGGGTATACCGGCATATGCAATACCCTGAGCTATTACCTTGGTTGATGGAGGCATGGATTTACTAAAGTACTCAATTATCCCCTGCTTCTTTCTCTGACCTGCTGCTCGGCTCTTTAACACCTATAACTCCATGCTTTATAGGCTCAACTACCAGCTGCAAGCAGAGACAGACTGATGGCTGGACTGCCTGAATGAACTGCCTCCACCGTTTTCGGGCCATTTGTCAATTCTTTATTCCTCTGCTCTCTTCTGGCCAGGGATAGGTAAAGCCGCCTCCGTCTGATGGACAGCCCAACTGGATATTATATTCTAGAGTTTTACCACAAACTGGCTATCTGACCTCAGTAGTCATCTTTACCCTAATAACGCTCCTCTCGCCTCACATTAGTCTGCAAAGCCCACCTTTTTTCTTCTGCTTAATATAACATTGGCTTCATTTTCTCTTCGCAACAGTGAGTAGTGAAGGGAAAAACCTATTTGCTGCCTGAATTAGGGTCATTTCCAATTTCCTTTGAATTTAAAAGAAAGTAATACGCTTTAGTCGGCAAATAATTCTCCAACTTTGTTTTGTAAAAATAATGCAATTTTGCTCCACGATACAAAGTCAAGGACATTGTGCACAAAGAGTGACTGAAAAATGCCACATAGGCCACTTGTTAAAAGCCATTTTCTTTTCCTGCTCTTGATGGCCACACTATATGGCAAACAACAAAGCAGAGTAGTCAGCGTAAATAAATACAAGCATTCTTGCTCCGCAGAGATGGCATCCCCCTGGTTTAATTATCGCTCTTGTCAATCGAGGTGGAAGAATACGGCACCTGACAAGGCGCGCCCCCATTCTCTCATCTCGCATAGGCCTCTTTCACACCCTGAGATGCACAGACACCCTTCAGCAAACAGCCAAATCAAACCTTGAAATGGAGGTATTCTGTTGCCCCAAACACCAAGGTAACTTTACAGTGTCGAGCCGCTGAATGCTGTTGACACCTCAGAAATGGAGTCTATTCAACTTCGACAATTGTCCCTGGTTTTTCTCAAGCACAAGGCATTTGCACAACAATGGCAGCTGCATCATGTATGAATAACATCCCAGAGACGTGATTATGCAGCTATCTTTCCCAGTAACTCCAATTCACTTTCTGGGTGTTGCAAGGTGCCTTTATTTGATGCTCGAACTCCACAGGCGACGCATGGCAGCTACAGGATGCCTGAATCCACAGAAATGAAGTCAACAATGAGCGTGGATGGATTGCAACTTCAGATCTGTACAGTGAAAGCTCAGCGCAGGGACATTATGGAGTGGGGGTGTGCAGGCCTAAAGGCCACTCCACAAGGAGAAGCTCCCATGGGTCTCGTTTCAGAGAGGAAACCCACACATGTTATTCTCAAAGGTCAGAGCCAGATGTACTACTTCAGTAAAAGCAGTGATGTACTGCAATACTCACACACTTTTCATCTATGTGACCTATTGGCCTTCGTGTTCACTATTACAGATGGTAAAATGGAGCATTTACATTAGCCTTAGATAAAATGTTGATATCTGTAGATTCTACAACGAATGAGTACACTCATCCTAAAGGCTCATCACATCCTCATGATTCCCAGCAGCCGCAGTACAGCAGTGTTTGTGTTGTTCCCTCTGAGGACGATTACAAGCCTGTATGTACATGGTGAATGATTGTCAGAGCAGAGGTTAGGTGCTCATGGCAGCACAGGCTTTGAATCCCACCACAGCAGCACTGTATCAGCAAGATTGACAGAGGCAGATTGATTCAAGACCCTATAAACATTGTTGTCAGTCTTGTTTTCTTCCTCTATAGGTCCTAGAGTTAAACAGAGGCCAGGAACAGCACAGTAGTCATTTGCACTGATTTGTGCACAGACAAGACCTTCGTCCCTGTAACCTGCAGTGCAAAGTCTTGAAAGTTTAGACCATCTCAGAGCCCAAATATTATCAAATTCAAATAAAATCATCATATGGACAAAGATTAATTCTCCCTTGCGCATCAGATATAGTGTGTAACAAAAGGTTTCACACATGTTTAGGGAAGCAACTAAAAATTATTTAGATTGTTAAAATCATTATCTATTTTCATGATTAATCGATCAATCATCGGCCCACTAAAATATTAGACAAAATTAAAAGAGGCTGCAATTTTTTTTGTACAGATTCAAATTTCTTGTTTTGTCCAAGAAACAGTACCAAAACCAAATTTATTAGACTTGCTATCATAGAAGAAAAACAGCACACCAGTGAATTTCTGACATTTTTTTATGATCATAACAATTGCCGGTTAATTTGCCAGTTGACCGATTAATCCACTACTCATGTTGTCTCCAGATAAGTTAGCTCTACACTTATATGTAATACATTAGACATTATCTGTTATAGATTGAATCAATTATAGATTGAATCTTCTATATGAAAGTTTAGAGAACTTACTGCAGTGCATAACAGACCAAAATAAATAAAAATGACCAAACTAAAAACTTTTTCCCCTTAGAAATTGACATATGAGGGGTGACAAACAAAAATGCTAAAAGAAAAAGAAAAATTCAACCTCAGTTAAAGTCTGATTTAATTGTCACCCGCTGAATAAGCTCCATCAAACTTGGCTGCATCTAAAAAAAAACCCTGCTTGTTTGGCATTTTTGCAAAAATGTTTGAAGCCAGTCAATGTGAAAGTGAAGCAAACTTCTGATTAATGAAGCAACTGATGTGATTCACAAGAAAAAAAAGTTATAATTTGCAAGCTAATCAATAGGATTTTATTTGGATTCCAGTCAAAGTCCGTATTCATATGAAATATTTAGTCCAAATCCATGATTTAATATGTTACAAATTATTATTACTATTGATTTTTCTACTCCTTTTATTATCTTTTTTCCCCCTCCTTATTAGTATAATTTCTAAATGAAAGATTTGCTTTTGTTTGTTGTGTTTACACTCAAGAGGGATGAATTGTGTGTCTTCTCATGCGAGTGTTGGTGGGGAGGTGTTTTAAAAGAAATAACAAAACTGTGATGAGTGTTGCCAGGTGTGAACACTGACCATGACAGATGTTTTTTCAAGGAAAGTCGGACAGAGTGACAAATGCTGATCTATTTGTGATGAACATCACTAAGTTGTTTATTAAATTAAGTCTTTATCCGATTATAACATTAAACCAAATATATCCATCAGATGATATTACCCCCTCCGTTTTATTATTTAACCTGCTAATCCTTTAACAAGTGCAGGTATAAATTTCTGGCATTTAATGTACAGTAATAACAGTAACAGTGTTATGAGGAGCACTGACACATTCATTAAGATTTGAGTGTCAGTTAGTTTAGTTAGGTTATTAAAGCTTTTCGTTCACGGCCATTTTGCCTTCAGATAATTCACTGACTGCACAAACTTGACTTGAAGGACACGGCAGCTCGTGTGTCACTGTATTCAATACATAACAATCAAGTCATTTGAACAGAAGCTCTAGTTTCTAACCCAATCAGCTGAAGAAAATTGTACAGTAATACATCAATTCCTATGACTTCCAAGTCTCATCCTTTCTAAAACTGCATGAATCATGAAGGAAATCACTATGAAGAGCAGCCATTAATAAAGTTAATATTTAAGATTTGATTGGAGAAGGATGTCCTGCTGCGCCATTTGATGTTTTCAATCTCTCCCATTCTCGATTTCTGCCCACCCACGATGCATTCCTTCACTTAATCACCTTCCATGCAATCTTTCACACTAAATGGATTAAAAAAAAAGTTGTTACCCTTTGCTGGTAACTGAGTACCTGTCACACTGCCCTCTTCATCCTCACAGTCCAAGAGGTTTCACTGTTTGCTCTGTGGTGTCTTGCATTAAAAAGCCTTGGTAGTCATTGCACTGCTGCAATAAAACTCAGGCATTTAACATGCACATTTATGGTCCTCAATAACCCAGAAGTCTTAATAAAAATGAAAGCTGACATTGGCATGAAGGATCCTCCACCCTAGTTGTCTTTAATGTCCAAGACATTCCATTAAATGGGGAGCACTTCCTCAGAAGCGGAGCTTTTATCCTGATTGCTTACAGGAAGAGAGGGAGAAAAAAAAGAAACCAAACGACCTTCAGGGGCTCTGCAGGCAGCCCTTTGCATGTGTGCTCTGTGGACACGCCTGTGTGCACATACCTGGACAGCTGATGCAGACACCATAGGTAAAATCTCTGTTTCTGTGACGGGCGAAACAAATATCGACTCTATTGCACAAAGCCATACAGTATATATGTACAAATACACACATCGGTTCACTGGCTACTTAGTATTCTGTTCATGTGCAGAGAAGCCTCCTCACTTTTTATATCATAATGATTATTAGGAGATAGGGGAAAAGCCAAATCTGCATGTTCAATTAGTGCCTGCGCGATGCCAGATAGATAATACATGGGACTGGCTAATGTCCTTGCTTCTGAACTTCTTCAGTCGTTTTCCGTTTGAAGACAGAGAAAAAGAAGATGGGGACGGAGATTTCCCTCTGTGGAAACACAACTGTTGAGCTACATTTAATAAGGTGGTCAAAAACACTCTCCTGCCGAGAGAGACTGCGCTTTTAATGACCATTCTGCTTCCAAAGTCTCAGATGTGCTGCTAGATTGCTCACCACATAGCAGACAAGGCAGCCATCTTATTAATAGGAATGCACCACACACGCTGCAGACTTGGAGCAAAAAACCCAGAGAGGGGGAGAGGGACACGTTGGCACATGGAGAGCAGGCGTGTGTCCCTCGCATGCTTTTACTGTCTGTGAAAGCAGGGAGACAGATGGGTGCATTGAGAAGGAGATTAGGTGGAGGAGGCAAGGCACGGGCTGGGGTCCGGAAAATCAAGCCCTCACGAGAGGATGTCCAGGCCAGAAGAGGGGAGGAGTGGGGGTTGGGTGGGCTTCTCTGTGATGGATGTGCCCTGTGACTGGAGCCCTCGGCACGCCCACATAGAGACGACACCAAGGCCAGGCCAGAGGAGCAGGCAATCAAAGAGAGAGGCCGGAGGGCTAAGATGATATAGGAGGATCCAGCTTATTAAATAGGCTTCAGGAGGAGTGGGGAGCATCTGAAGTAAGTTGTCACTCTGCCACCAACAGGCATAAAAGGAGCCTCTGTTAGATGGAAAGTCTATGCACTGTAGGCAGTGATGACAGACTGTGTACAGTTAGAGTGGGAATACTGTCATTAAATACACCGACACACTAGGGAGCTCCGGAACAGTGTGTCTCGCTGATTTACTCTTTCTTTCTTTTTTTACCTGGGCCTCGTTATCCTGCATCTGAGCACCAGGTGAAGGAAAATGTTTGTGCGTGAGTGTTTGCACTCAGACATGTGAATCCAATGTTATCCTACCGTACTCTGCTCCTGAATTCGGGCATGCTGCATACATTGTGTCACAACTACCTCTATTTCTACAGATAGAGTGTGAATTTCTACTCACGAGAGAGTCGAAAATAAGTCAAATCAGGAGACGAGGTTGGGTTGTGATTCATTGTTTGCAATCTTGTTTCCTGACTTAATTTCCTTTCAGAGTGCAAAGCAGGAAACTCAATATAAGGCACTCTTCTTGAGACGCAACAGCCTGCTAACATGGATAGGAAATGATTAGACAAATCTATTGCTTGAGACCACCTGAAGCCAGGTGTGCTCATGCCACAGTGTATAATTCATTTGATTATAGATTTTCAACTTAGTTTCACCGCCATGTGGATCCAGACGCTTTGATTCCTGTTTGGTTTTATGTGTCGTCTTGGCAACAAGGACATCCTACTGGTTTTTACTTGAACTATTAAGACTATAGGAGAGGAGAAGGACGAGGAGAGAAGGGGGATGTTGTGAAAGCAGGTGCAAAAAGACATTTCTTCACTCGGATTTCCTGTCACATCCAGCAGCCCACTCCAGTCCTAAACTTTATATAATTACAACAATCTGTTCTCCGAGAGAGACTGTGTGAAATCTGATTGCCATTGGTAACATTCGCAGCAAGAGTCCTGGCGTGATAGAAGGCTTCCTGTTTCAATTTCCTAGGATCCCTCAAGTTTTTTTTTTTTTCCTCCCATCAGTGGGGCATACATTTCCATTCAGGGGAAAAAACAGACCCGGTAATATCCAATTTACTAGGAGGCAGAGGAGATGGTTTCACTGGCAGTATAATAACATGCTACATGGAGCGTAGCATTATGGAGTATGAATAAAAAAGGCATTTATGGTAAAAATTCAATCCAAAAGCAGTCATCATTCATCGGAGGAAATCAAGGCAATTAGTAACACTTTAATGCAAATTGGAGAAGGCAAACCATGTCACAAATCCTTCTCACTGTTACGTGACCAAGGAGGAGCAACTAAAATGACCTCTTTCAAATCCATGTCGGAGATTGTACTCTGCCCGGTGACAAGAAGAAGAGCGTGTGTATGTATGTGTCAGTGTGTGTGGCGGTTAGCTTCCTGACCACAGAACTGCCCAACACCAATCCTCCATTTAATGCAAGAGTGATTCCTTTAATGTAATTCTCTTCCAACTAATGGACAGCAAAAGCCCTGTGTTACATTTCCAGCGATGTGTGTCAAAAGCAGCATGTTTGTGATCTTGTTAACATGTTCGTAAGTAGGCTGTGCGAGTGTGGTCCGATGTAAAGATTACTCATTTGGAATATTAGCGCCACATAAACAAAGCTGGAAAACATAAACACTGCTATGCAACAGCCCCTTAATATCCTGATAGCCTGTCATGTACACAACACTGTTATCAATTAAAGGCAAAACAAACAGCTAGCTTTTAAAGGTGTGGACAATACGTGACCGAGTGTAATAATTCCAGGGTAAGGATGACGCAGTGTCCATAAGACTCCGCAGGGATGGAGCTTAAAGAAACAGCTAAACCGAAGCACCTCCTGCAAGAACTTACCTATGAGCAGTGCGGCTCCATCTTAATTCAATGATACATTAGGGGGGCATGAGTATGAAGGATGTTTATCGCATGTCCGCGTTAAGTGCACATGCTGCATTTAGCATTAAAGACATGGCCAACATGGGCAGTAAATCATCATGAAGTAGCACTAAGGTAGCTAGGAGATAAACAACATTGCTTACAAGGAGAACTGAGTATGTGTGTGTGTGTGTTTAGCATGACTGTTGCTGCCTCTAAAAAGCTCTCCTGGGAGACCATGTCCTTTTTTTTTATCTTGCTTCCAAAGACGCATTATACCTACATGTTATTTCTAACATAGAGAGTGATACTAGCAAACCAGCAGAATTTGTCGAGACCTGCACACGGTTTGAAATCTGCCGAGGAGTTTCAATTTCCAGGAGGGAACACTGCAATCATTTAAATGCAAACACCTGCTCCTTAATGCATTTGTTATGCTGTATCTTACAGTAGAATACATTACTCAATAACTCGCTTGCTGCATCGCCAGTTTCTAATATCAAGCAGCCTACACACCGGGAGGCATGAGCTCCACAGCTGTATCACCCATCCCCCCAACTCCCCTCTCTTCTTCACTGTACCTTCAGAGTGGTGGGAGAGGGTGAGCAGGCTGACACAGGAGGCTCCGATCCCAGAACCGAACACAGTGATGCGGTTTGAGTCTCCTCCGAAGAAGCCGATGTTCTCGCTGATCCACCTCAATGCCTGGATCTGGTCCAGGAGCCCGTAGTTCCCTTTAGCAGCCTGGTCACCCGTACTAAGGAAGCCTGCAGCACACACACAAATAAAGAGATTAATTTATTTATAATTTATTCCCAAATAAATCACATGTTTACACACACTTACATGTGCACTTGACGAAAATAAAAAAGCAGGTCTGCAAGGTGCACGTGGGATATGCCACAGCTATTTATTTTTCTTGTGCACCTGCAGGATTAAAGGTTATCTGTGATGGCTAACCCTACTCTGATTTTCGGCAGAAGAACCAACACGCCAGGTGACAGCAGCGGTGAAATCATGACTTATTGGATGACATGGCTGTTGGTAAAATATGAGCGTGTGTGACCACATGTCATGTGCACCTTATGGGAAATCAATGGCACATCTTCCCGGGTGAACACCAGTCATCAGATATATTGAGCAGTTCTGATGAAAACCTTACAGATCTGTAAAAAAAAAAACTCTCGCAGACGGAGGGGGAGAAAAAGATGTGATAATAAGATTGACAATAATTCTGATGCTCTGAAACCCTCCATATGGACACCGACCTCATTATAGACCCTATCAGAGTTACCACCTTCCTCTGACATATTCTGATTCGCTCTCATGCTCTAAACATTCATAACGGGCACTATCCGTGCACATTTCCCTCCGTGTCTGTGTAATCTGCTATATGATGTCTGAGTCGGACAGTGAGTCTCTCTTGGGTACATCAGAGCTCGTGTTAACACACCACCCTCCCCCAGCTTCTCTCCGGGGCATAAGCCCTGCTGAATGATGGGTAATCGAGAGGCGTGGGAGAAGATCAAAGGCAAGCAATCCCTGAAGTCCCCACGGTGGACTCAGTGTCCATCAAACTCCTGAGCATGCATGTGAGGTGACAGTTAGGAGACATGTGTGGAAAGCAGGGCCCCCCCCCCCCTTTTTAATGGCAACACCGCCAAACAGTTCACAAGCAGTAAATGCGTTGGTGGTGAATGCTCGCAAGCCTGCAGTGATGGTCCTTTAGCTTCTCAGCACTGTTTCTAACATCTATTTCATGGTCAGTGCCTCCATGTAATGATGAGCTCCCTGTGTTTAAGTCCTAAGGGAGGGAAGAGAATAGTTTTGATATCAGCAATGCAAAAAACAAAACAAAACAAAGATCAAATCTGTGTTTTTGGACTCAGGTCAGCACAGCGATGCTCACTGTAGATAAACACAGATTAGAAAGCAGCTGCTCGGGGCTCATTAGCTGTTCATGGTAAGAGCGCAAAAAAAAGATGCGTGTGTGCCAGTGCCTATTTTCTCCCTTTGTGTGAATCAGAGCCTAGAGGGCGCAGCCTTCTGCCCCACCCCCCTAACAGCACACCCGCCTCGCCCAGAGTGCCTGTTGGCAGCAACAAAGAAGGTGGGCAGGAGAAAGGCCAGGCCCCGATCATCGATGGGAGAGAGGCGGTGGCACAGGAAGCAAAGCAGGAGACAAATGGATCAACAGATGGTCTCCTTCAGACGCATCCCTGAGGATGACAGAGCGGCAGGGCACATGCAGAGAGAGAGTGGAAGAGACAGGCAGAGGAACAGAGACGGATACAGACAGAGAGAGAGAGAGAGAGAGAGAGGAGGAGGACTCCGATTGAAGAGCTTTTCTCTTTCTCTCTTTCTCTTGCGGCTCCTCCTCGTGCTCCGTCACAACTAAAGGACAACAGCTTTTACAAGCCTCTCCCGGGTGCCGCGGAGAGAGAGAGAGAGACAGAGAGGAGACGTGACTCCCTCAGAATAACCCTCATTTGCGAAATGGTTCGCACTTCACCAAGTGTGTGTCAGATGGGTTATGAAATGTCAGGAGACCGGCATGCGAAAGGCATTCTGTGCAACTGTTAGTCTAATTGAAAAGATATAGTAAACATTATCCATTTGGCATTGTAATATGAGCAACTAAATCACAAAATGCAAATTATTAGAGTTGGATCCCCAGCCAGTAGAACAAAGCGCTGCTCAGTGTTCTAGGCAGTTTTTCTCTATTCCTCTGCATCTAAAAATGAAACTGGTCATTAAAATGTAGAGGTTGAATCCAATATCTTAGACAACAAGACATGCTGCAGGCGCCATTTAAAAATACATTTAATATGGCTGCTGGTTATGTTTTAATTGGAAAGGTGACGTAAAGTATTTTCCTTGGAAAACAATTAAGATAGCAAAGTAATTGTTTTTATGCGTGGCTGTTTTTATACTTCTAGCAGATCTTTGCATTTGCTCTGGAGCTTTTTCTTTTTTTTTTTTTTTTGGTCCCATTCATGTCCATCACCTTGTTGCATCACCTCCAGACCTTCAGTCTACTTTGCTTTAATCAGGATCTGATTAAAGCATCTGATCTCACACAGGATCTGACTTTCTAAATAATGGCACACAATGCACTTAAAGCTTTTCTTTGTCTCTCCTTTGAGTTACCTAAATTTGCAAACCTCCGTACTCACGGAGGATGTGGTTACAGATTTCCTGATGATCCCTGTCTCATCAGCATTGCGTGGGCTTTGGCTGCACTTGAACCGTGATATGCACGGCACTATCTGTTCACAGCTAACTCCTACACAGGACCTTGGGATTCTGGGCTGCAGCTCAGTGCTTCTGAACCATTTGGTCAGGCTGGTTACGTGCTTGACTGCACTACTCGACCCGACATTCAATTGAGATTTTTTTAATACACACCAGGTGCCGATTAACATTAAGCATTTCATTATTATAAAGTGTAATTCC